>OZ022263.1:99256889-99379389 GCA_963978885.1 Nemotelus pantherinus | reverse complement strand
AGGAAACCGACACAAATTATCGTGCACTCACGAAGATTTATGTTTCCATTGTACACACCGATAAATTTCAAAATTTTCTGTAAGAAATTTTGACTTGAAGTTAATGTTTTGATTCACCGACATTAATCAAACTGACATTGACATTTCTTTTCGTGTTGCCTGTTGCACGTTTTACACCGATCTGATATTCCCCACATTTTTCGTAAATAAGAGACAGCATTAGGGCTTTTCGGTTGTGAGTGCGGTAGAAAGGGGTGCATTGAGCGAAAATTTTTTAAGCGAGCAATGTTGTGCGTGTATTAAAAAAAGCTAACTCAAATATGGGTACACGCATAGCCATTTTGTATCCATTTTCTTTTATATCTGCGTCGGTCAGAAATGATGAGTTTCTTCTTGCTGAACCAGCCAATTGTGATGTTAAAATTGGCTGGCAGGCACTTTTTCGTGATTTCACCTCGCCTCCCGAATGACGACCTTGTAGATTTCGTTGTTTTGAAGAAGTCGTTAGGGAATTTAAATTTATTGTACGTGTTGAGGTGAGGATCGATAAAAAACGAAAGACAACTTTATTATAATATAATAAGGCTTTATTGCCTAATGAGCAAATATACATGTTAAACTACAACGGAGCTTTTTCTACGCGGTGCGTCTCTCATGGCGTCTTACAACGATCTATCTCAGTGACGCTTCTTGCTGTAGCTCTCGCATGAGCCTGCTCACACATACTTACAATACATATTCATGCGCTCATGCGCGCTACGCCTCAGTTGAACTATTATATAATATAAATGTACATATACATATTTCTCAACAGTACGGGAGAGTTCGAGTCGAGCACCCGAACGAAGCAGACGCGCGAGAAGCGAAGACCGATTTTATCGTGGATTCGAGCCAAGGACGAGTGAATTTAGACCCGATCGGTTGTGGATTATGCAGCGAGCGATTATATGGTGTAAGTAAGTTGAGTATCCTTGTGAAAAAACATAATTTTGAATATTTATATTTTTAAACGTGTATTTTGTGACACGTTTGGCACGGATCGCGGGTGGATTTGCGATTCCAATCATTTTTGAAAAATGTCGTTTAGTTTATTTCTCTTTTTAATTTTGTTGAAAATATTAAAGAGCTAATTGTTTAAAGTGCAACTGACCGCGATGACGGACGGTGGGACGGACACCACCGAGTTAGAAAAGGAGCGCGATTATTTCGCAAAGAAAACCAAGCAGAGGCTGGGAAAGCTCTGCAAAAAGTTTAATTCTGATGTCCGAGAAGATTTCCTTCTGGAGCTTCTCGAACAATGCAAGCTATCTTTGTGTGCCGGTAAACTAACTGGTGAGGATGAGATGGAAGATCTTGCAGCGGATTTCGAAACGGACGTGGGAGAAGCCACGATCGACGAAAGCGAGAACGAAGAAAAAATGGACACAGGCGATGTCCATAATAATAGTGACCTAGGAGCGAAGGTCACCGAAGAGCTAGTTGAGTGCCCTTTTAAGGCACCAACTTCTATTCCTGGTGGAAGGAAAAGGGTAAGCCCCACTTCACCTCCCCTATCGCCTTTTGGCCCAAAGCCTAAAAAAGGCACCGATGACACATCAGTCAGCTTTCCGGAACTGTCTGACGTAGTCAAAAGGGCTAGTTCTGCTGCCCCTCAGCCTACTCTTCCAACTCCACGTCCAATGGTCCCGAATCCTGAAAGAAGAAAGGTTTCGACTCCTCAAGGCCAAGTCACCAAGGAGAAAAGTGGGAGGATCCCCCCCATAGTGTGTCAAAGATTGGAACTTAAAGGCTTCAGGAAAAATCTTGAAGCGATTTGCGTAGGCAACGGGGAAAAAATTCCTGAATTTGAGGCGAAGGTAACCAACCTCAATAAAACGACTCTCTTCCCTGGGAGCCTTGAGTCGCACCAGCGGCTCTTTGAAATTCTAAAAACCAAATCCATACCTTGTTTTACGTACACACCACAAAGCATTAAGAGGACAACTATCCTCCTAAAGGGAGTACACACTTCCTACGACGAAGAAGATGTCTCCGCTGAGCTGACACGGCTCCTAGGAGTACAGGTTTCTAACGTGAAACGGTTTTCTACTGTCCACTCACGGAAAGAAGCTAAAAAACAGGAATCTTTTTAGTCCAGCTCGCACCTGGAGTAGATGCGAAGGTAGTCCTAAGCATCAAATTTTTGTTGCACCAGCGGATTCAGTGGGACCGCTTAGAAAAAAAGAACATCATGCAGTGTTTCAACTGCCAACGTTTTGGACACACTGCGTCTAACTGCGGCCTTGGCACACGCTGTGTCAAGTGCGATAAAATACACGCAACTAAGGAGTGCTATGTACCAAAGGGCTCAAATGCAGTCTACTGCGTAAATTGTAAAACAACTGGCCACCCAGCAAGCTACAGGGGCTGTCCTGAGGTCAAGAAAATCGAAGAGCGTCGCAATGCTACTAAAGCAGCGAAAACAATTAAACAAGCTGCTAATTGACTTCTTCCTTGTGTCCCCGAGTCTGGTTAGCTCTCTCTCACAATTTGGCAGTTACGAATGCTAAGTCCACGATGCTGAATCTGATCATCAGTTGATCCAGTTATGCATCAAAAGAAAACGTGGCATAGACTTTCTAACCACTGACCCCGAGTTTTTCATTCCCTACAACCTTGGTCTTGACTATTCCCGAAATCTTTGCTCACAAAAAATCGATGAGGCTCTCGAAAAACTAAACCAGATCACCACCTTGGTCATTGATAGTTTAACTATCCCTAAAAAATCAACAAATTTTGCCTACCGCGATTTGCCACAAGATATCATTCAGCTCCACAATCGGCGGAAATCATTAAGACGACGTCTTACCAGAATCTACCACAGATATCTAAACAATGAAAATAACCAATACAAATACACCTCTGCCCTCATCAAAAGTTTAAACATTTTAATCATGGTCAAAACCAAAGTCCATCTTAACATAAAATTCGAAGAACGTCTCCGAAAAATAGTCCCCGGTAAAGACATGTTCCAAGAAATTAATAAAATCACAGGTCGGAAGAGACTTAAGTGTAACTTTACTTCTAATGGCAGCCCACTCCCTGATGATATAGCCACCGCTGATGCTATTGCTGCTGCCTTTTCTCTCATCTACCGTGGTGAGAAGCAAAGCTCTGATCCCAACTTTGCTTCAGTCGTCAAGACTTCTATCTCTAACTTTCGACATGTAAATCAATCATTGACCCTTTCTGGGTTCACTCCAACAAATCCTTCCACAAATTCCCTCGGCCACGGTACCTTCGTGAGTAAAGAAACCCTTCTTACCCTGGTGTCGACCCTCTCCTCTAAAAAATCTTCAGGAGAGGATAAAATTTCCAATTTTATCCTAAAAAGGCTCCCTACTTGCTTCTTTGATCACCTCTCCGTCCTTTTTAACTCTTGTTTAAATATTGGATATTTTCCCACTGTCTGGAAGCGTGCGATAATATTTCCAATCCCAAAAGCGTCAGGATCCTGCGATGTCCTCAACACCCGTCCAATTTCTCTCCTCTCAAACTTGGGAAAACTACTTGAGAGGATCATTAAAATTCATCTTAACCACTCCATAGAAGAAAACAACATTATACCCAGTAGGCAATTCGGCTACAAAGCCAAACACTCCAAAGTGGATGCACTAATGGTTCTTAAAAGTGCCGTTGAGGAAAGTATCCAACACAAAAAAGTTTTGGGTGCCTGTCTCATTGATCTACAGAAGGCCTTTGACTCCGTTTGGATAGAAGGACTCCTGTACAAAATGATCAACTTTGGTTTCCCAACATGGTTAATTAAAATAGTAGATAGCTTCCTTTGTGGTAGAAAGGCTTTCGTCACTTTCAATGGGGCTCTTTCGGACGAATTTTCAAATGACTCAGGTGTACCTCCAGGATCCGTTCTTGGACCTATCTTATTCAAAATTTTCACAGCAGATATCCCAGAAATTTCAAATAATTCTCCTATAGGAATTTCTGTTAATCTATACGCAGATGACCTCCTCTTCTGGAATTCGCAGAATAACCCGAACTTCGTAACAGCGGTGTTACAAAGGTACGTTAATCAGCTCGTGGTATATTACTCAAAATGGGGCTTGAACATAAATGCCAACAAAAGCGAACTGATATTTTTCAGAGGCACCCATACCGATTTCAAGAAACGAATAAAAGCAATCAAAAACTCCAAAATTGTTATTAACGAGCAGTCAATCACCTCTTCGAAATCCGTTAAATACCTTGGCATAAAGCTCGACCCTCGCTGGAGCTGTTGTCAACACGTTCAGACAAGCCTCAACAGGGCAGCCGGCGCTTACCACCACATAGGCTGTATCTTCAAACCGAGCTCCATTATCTCAACTCGAGCAAAAACAATCGCCTATAAACAACTGATTAGACCTATACTTACTTACGGTGCCCCTATCTGGTCCTCCGCTCCTCCTTAAGTACTTGAGAAACTGGCAAAATTTGAACGCCGCATCCTCCGAAACATCACGTCACTCTACTTTAAGGCCAATGGCCACTACTACAGGAATAGTGAGCTATACCACCAATCAAAAATAGCACCTCTTGCCTCTTACTTGGTTCATCTCAAAAACAACTCTATTCGACGCGCCATAGATCACCCCAATCCTATCATCCAATCGCTCCATCCTAAACCTGGATCTTAACGATCAGAACATCATCTAAGGAATAGCTCATAGGTAAATGAGCTTTCGCTAACAACAATTAAAGTTCCCAAGTGAACTTGTTTGTTTTGTTTAACTTGATCAAAATCCAATTATCTTTTATATCCCATATATCTCTTCTAAGACACCTTAATTCCGGACACGAACCAACTCTATCTCCCTCTTTTCCTTAAAACAGCCAAGGTAACTAAGTAGATGAGCTTAGCTACAAACATATTCTGTATTTGAAAAATTTCAAAAAGGTTAGAATTTCGAGCCACAAGCCACTAAAGGCAAAGCTCAAACGTCCATCTATCATGCTAAGGAAATAGTTTTAGGTCATCTATTTCAAAATTCTTCACCACTTCACTACCACAAAAACCTACCCCCCTCAGACGGGAAAGTTTCTCAACAGTACGGCAGCATGTTCACTGCTTCTAGTTAATGACTTATTGATGGTTTCCGGCGTCGTACAAATCGAAAGTGTTCCGAAAAAATCTCATCCTGAGTTTGATGTGTTTGATATGTTCTGACGTCACAGATAAAAAATTAAGAGATTGAAATTTTATTTCTTGTTTAACACTAAAACAAACTTTTCTCATCGTTCACTGCGTGTCTAGAACTTCATCCTTTATTTTCTTTACTTACAATTGAAGAGGTTATAAGCAAAATAGTCCAAACAGCTGAATCAGTGTAGTAAGATAATGACACCTAAAAATTTGTTGATTTTGAAAATTTTCTTCAACTATTAGGTGTTTTCGAATGCATTTTATCTGTTCAGAATGTTTTCATTACTCTGGAATTTGAAAAAAAGTGAACAAATTTTATTGCTTAATAAAGTTATTTTTTGTGTCACTTAGGCTGTTTTGCTTTTAAGCAATTAAATATTTAATAGTAAAAAACAACCCAAGTGAAACAAAAACTCTACTCATCATAATCTGCAGCTCGGGTCACATATACTTCGACTTCTTCGCAATCATCAACGTCTTCCGAAGAAGAAACATCAGCAGACTGTTTGGCGTTTTCCTGTTACTTGGTCTCCTTCTGTATCTAAGTCTTATTCTACTTCTTCTTCTCTTTGTGAGGCAAATTTTTGAAATAATCATGAAATATAGGGGAAATAAATGCTAAGAGCTGTTGCAGGTTTCCCACTTCTCATATTTCACGTTTAAACTTTTTCGGTATAATGGATCCAAAATTACGATATGTGTTGGTCGCCCAACATTTTTAATACACTTGTCTGACTCAAAAAACGGAAATTCCTCCATCAAAGTAGTTTTAAAGGAAAACTGGTGGGTTTAATTTTTATTGAATGAAAACCATTTGATATCTCTCAATTGTATAACATGATTTTCGGAATCCTTTTTTGTGTCTTTAATAAGGCCATTTAAAATGGAAAATGAAAAAAAGTTGTTCATTTTATGAACTTCACATTTTTTTATACGTTGCCGTATAAGTTCAGCCCAATGGTCAGGTATGAACACTTGTGGGCTTGTTTTCTTGGTTTTTTCTGTCAAAGCGAAACTGCGATCACATTCCATGTACTAATGACCTGATTCGAAAAATGTGTGATCTATATGTTCTATATCAGTAGAACGAACTATGTATATGCATAAACAATTTCCCAATATTGTTATTTTCGTTTTGCCCACCGCAGGCATCACTGTACGTTGCAACTTTGGTGATGTTGGGCGGCAAACTTTTCATAAACGGAAAGGAAATAAATTTGAACATGAGAAACATTAAAGCGGTAAAAACTTAAAAAACTTACATGCAACAAACATGATTCAATTCCTTGAGATCCTCTTGAAGTGACAGATTCATGCCACACATATATTTTTGATACGACATTTATCAGATCGAAAATATTAAAAACCCTAGCGCATCAGAACCGCTGGAAACAATAATGTTCGAAGAACGGTAGATGATTTGTAGAGATTTTGAGTGTGTATTCTAGCACTAGCTACTCTTCCTTCTTAAAACTAATACACCCTAAGCAATAATAGAATCTAAGCTTATTTTAATTTCGGTGACTTCATCGAAAGTTACAGCGATAGAAAGGTGTCTTGAGTTGCCATCCACAAAATGTGCAGACCTTAGAAAATTTAAAGATTGTTTACTTATTTTCATTGCAAATGATCACAATGTGAATACTTAATGCAAGTATTTATTGGTACGAAAATAAAAAAAAAACATCTCGTACTAGCAGCCTTTTGCTAGCACCGAAGCCAAAATTATGTCACAATTGCCTCACGTTGAAATAAACCTGCTTTGTAAATTTCGTATTGATCCGATCAGTGCATTGGAAGTTATAGGGATACAAAGAAATTTAGAGCTACCATTAGCAAAAGTTTTCAAATTTTCTAGGTCTTAGCATTTGGTGTGAATTTTCACTACTAAATCACTACAATTTGAAAATTTTATGATAAAAGCGCTTACTAAAGTTATGCCAAAAAAAAATACAAAAACAATCATAGCTGGCAACCCTATCTTGGTTTTTCCAAGTAGATTTTTACTGAATATTGCCTACAATAATTTAAATTTTCCATATGAATTTCGTTATGATTCCATGACTGTATTGAAAGCTATAGGGCAAAGAGTTTTATTTTCCTCAACGAACCTTCAAAATTTAAGACACCAAAATTACCATAGGTGGCAGTTCCAACCGAATTTTTCAACCAAATTTCTATTAAACGCTAAAAGCAGTTATTTTTTTAGTGATTTTTTAATATGACACCACAAAATCGTGAGTTACCGTGGGCAAAAGTTTTTGATGGTTAAAATGTAGGTAAATTTGGGAAGTGTTAACAGTTGTGCGCGTTGTACTTCGGCTATGTACACATAGCATAAGATTTATATATGAGTGGCTTTTTTTCCAAGAAGCGACATTTTTTTCAGGAAAGTCGATGATTTGAAGGTTTTCAATTTCAGCGCCTCCTCTACCTACAGAGTTGCCAACACGCTCATTTCAAGCAACATAAATTTACAACTAAATAACTTCAAAAAGTGTCATAATGATTTGATAGCTCTGTCAAAAGTTTAAGCAATTTAAACATTTTCAAATTTTTCCGATCTCTTTTTAGGCACCTAGTGAACACATGGGGTTAAAAAAATTCCAAAACATCCGATTCACATTTAAAACACGTTCACAATTCATTTTGTTGACCGAATTTTTGCCAAAATTGTTCGTGCATGGAATAATAGGTTTTTTGAAAATAACACTAAAATTGCAGCCAGCACCAAAGAGTTAAAGGTAATTTACATTCAATGAAACCTGGACCTATTCCACATACGCACCAATGTATTCTGAAAGTTTCAGTTGAATCGGATGGCGCGTTCCCGAAAAATAGTCACTGAATTTTTTTGGTGATATATATATACAGTGTAACCGCGGTAATTGCAACTAATAGAAACACAGACTTGTTGCAATTTTCGAAATGTTGCAATTTTCGGGTCAGTACTTTTTGTGAAAAAAAGCAACCAATTAACACAAATGAAGTTATTTTTATTGGAAAAAATATTGTAATTCAAAAAGAATGAGTGCAACAAAAACTTTTCTTACACATTTATATTTTTCAAACACATGTATTCAGATTTTCTCAAAAAAGTTAAAAAGTGTTGCCTGCTTCTTCTCTCCTCCAATTGCTGCAAAACGATTATATCCTGAAGATTTTCGTTATTCTGTTCAGCCCATTCAATACAAATATTGAAGCTTCGTACTGCGTCTTCATTTTTTATCTTGTTCGCTTTTATCTCCAAGGCGCTTTCGTCAACTGACTTTGTTTCATCGTCGTCTATCTCTTCAAAACAAATCTCAGCTCCAGTTTCCACAATCCAGTTATCAATATCATCTGATGTCAAATTATCATCAGGCCCAATTTGTTTCAGAAGATCACCTATTGGGTCTATTAAATCTTTCATCCACTGCATTTCTGATCTTATGATACTCAGCGGAACGTCATCCTCTTCTGTTCAATCAGAGACTGGTGTCATTAATTTTTCCCAGCATTTTTCAATAACGTGTGATCTGACCTTCGCCCATGCTCCAGATAAATGACATATTAACTAATTATTTGCTCCGTGTCCCATTCCTCAGAACCTACAATTTGGACCAACAAGCTTTTATTGTAAAAAAGTTTTGTCAACCTAATCACATTTTGGTCCATAGGTTGTATGATTGCAGTGCAGTTCGGTGGGAAGTACGTTACGGATATCATACCGTCATCACTTTCAAGCTGGCAATCTTTCGGATGGCATGGAGCATTATCACGCAGTAAAGGTGCTTTTGGTGGAAGTCCCTGAGCACTTAGAAATCTGCGGACCTAAAGCAAAATAAAGTCTATTGAAATCAATAAATTTAATTTCGGAAATTGAAACCCTTACTTCTGGAACAAATGTGTGATGAAACCAGTCGTCGAATAAACATCTCGTCATCCAAGCGTTGCTACTGTTTCTGTACACTACAGGAAGATCTCCAGCATTTTTGAATGACCTGGGATTCTTGGCTTTTCCTATCACTAGGATCTTAAGTTTATGCGTTCTGGTTGCATTTGTACATGCTAGAAAAGAAAATGCTCTCCTTAATAGTTTTCCGTCCAGGTGCTGAAGTTTCCCGGAAATTCACCAAAGTTTTTTCTGGAAGAAGCTTCCAGAACAGGCCAGACTCATCTGCGTTGTATATTTGTTATGACTTCAATTGCAATTCCTTGATTTTGGAATGGCACTATTCAACAAATTGGTCACTGGCAGCTGAATTGTTTGACAGCTTTTCTCCAGAAATTTTGAGAAGCCGGATCCCGTGTCGCTTTTTAAATTTTATGAACCAACCATTGCTTGCATTGAATCCATTCGAATTCTCTGGAATTTTGTTGTGAAAAAATTTGCCTTTTCCTTCAGCAATTCCGCAGACATCGGTATGTTTTTTGATTGTTGATCCAAAAACGACTTATGCAGCGCAGGCTTTTGGTGGAAGTCCCTGAGCACTTAGAAATCTGCGGACCTAAAGCAAAATAAAGTCCATTGAAATCAATAAATTTAATTTCGGAAATTGAAACCCTTACTTCTGGAACAAATGTGTGATGAAACCAGTCGTCGAATAAACATCTCGTCATCCAAGCGTTGCCACTGTTTCTGTACACTACAGGAAGATCTCCAGCATTTTTGAATGACCTGGGATTCTTGGCTTTTCCTATCACTAGGATCTTAACTTTATGCGTTCTGGTTGCATTTGTACATGCTAGAAAAGAAAATGCTCTCCTTAATAGTTTTCCGTCCAGGTGCTGAAGTTTCCCGGAAATTCACCAAAGTTTTTTCTGGAAGAAGCTTCCAGAACAGGCCAGACTCATCTGCGTTGTATATTTGTTATGACTTCAATTGCAATTCCTTGATTTTGGAATGGCACTATTCAACAAATTGGTCAATGGCAGCTGCATTGTTTGACAGCTTTTCTCCACAAATTTTGAGAAGCCGTATCCCGTGTCGCTTTTTAAATTTTATGAACCAACCATTGCTTGCATTGAATCCATTCGAATTCTCTGGAATTTTGTTGTGAAAAAATTTGCTTTTCCTTCAGCAATTCCGCAGACATCGGTATGTTTTTTGATTGGTGATCCAAAAACGACTTATGCAGCGCAGGCTCCATTTTCGGAAATTCAGACTGGCGCATCGTTTTCCGTTTATCGGATCAAAATTCTGCACTGGCCACAAATTTTTTGAATTTGTTTTGGTTTTTCATAATACGGCTAATTGTCGATTTGTTGACGCCGTAGTTGATAAATAAAGCGGCAATAGATGAACCACTTTCGAAATCTGTTATAACTTACGCTTTATCTTTATATGATAAAAACTTATGTGCCTTTGTACCCGACCTATTTAAGTAAACCACACGAGCGACGTAAGAAAACGAAATTTAAACCAAAATCACATGAACATACCACTTGACAAGCACGCGTTTTGGGGGATGTACCGGAAAATACTATTCTGCCACTAGACTTCCAATAAATATCGTGTGAATGCATACAACAGGGTAAAAAATTTTAAAGTAGCGGTCTAGATTTGATTTCGACTCTAAAATTGCAACAAAAGTTGCAACTTTAGAGTCTACAATATAAAAATATTGATTGTTGCAAATTTCGAGTATTGCAATTATCGGGGGTTGCAATTATGGAGGTTACACTGTATATATATATATATATATATATATATATATATATATATATATACACATATTTATATATACATATATATGAATACATATATATATATATATATATATATATATATATATATATATATATATATATATATATATATATATATATATATATATATATATTTGGCCAAATCGGCTTTAATACTAATGTTCTTCGAACATTAGTAAAAATTGCAAATAATACACTTAATTTGTCGTGAAGATTTTTTTTGAAAGTCAAAAAAGATTATGGTTGTGTTATTACTTACCGTTTTACTATTCTCAATATCTTTTAACTTACTTCCCGCAGCTTTTTTTACCTGATGGTGATGTATTTCAAGCTCTTACTTATACTTTTTGTTTTCTTGTATCGTGCTTGATGCCGTTATTAGAAAGTGAAATTTGTCGCATTTATTACAAGTATCTGAATGGGGATAATAAAACCTTAAATTAAATTCAGAATTTAATATGTGGCGATAGTATGATTCTTTGACGGGAATTTTGCCTTCTTCAATGCAAATATCTTTATAAACATTATACATTCTTCGAAGGTTTAAGTCAGGACACGAGTGGTGGGTATTGGGGTTCTGATTATGTGAGTAGTGGCTCCGATAAGGAGGAAAGCATCTAATGTGATTTATAGCGAATGTTCCTGCAAATCCTAGGATTTTATTCTTGTCCGTATGCTTTCCTCTTTGATTAGATTGCACAGACTTATCGTTATCAATTTGTTTTGCTGATTACTTTAAATTGACCGTCAGTACCATCAAAAGTATTTAAAAAAGCTCACGCCAGAGACGGTGATTCAGTTACGTAATTACAGTGCTATCCTTTTTATTGCTTCAATCATTTTTCTTTTTGGGCTCCATTTTGGGCTCCACAAGCTAATAAACTTGCCTGGAAGTCGTACGTTGGTAGGTTTACAGTTTGAAAAAAAGTCTTTATCTTTCTTCTGCCGTAACCATCAAGCATTGGTATCGACAATTGTGTTCATATTCCTACCTTCTAAGCCTTCCATTACTAAAGTCTCTTGTTTCCCTTAACATCGTTACTTTTCCAATTTTGTAGGTTTTGCCGTCTTTTGCAAGTTGTTTTGGGTCTCACTGAAAATAAATAGCAATAATTACCTCAAAGCTATGTTTTCGTCACCTGTCGAATTCTCACATATTGCACCTAAATTTTAATTGGTAGCTATACTATACTGACTCTGAAGACATTTTACTTCAACAACTTAAAGCCTTTTTGACTTTCAAAAATTGCGAGTCACCAAAAATATGCACTTGGCACAAGCAGTAAACATCGACTGACTCAGCGACTATACATACCTAAGTATTTGTGTACGCAAGATTTTATACAAATGTTGAGGAGTAAAATAACTTTCTTGACACTGTTCTGCTTCCAAATATTTAAAGTATTTTGATCATCGACTTTCTATCCTCAACTACAGATGACGCGGATTGTCACATTTTCGCTTGGGTAATTTTTGCTCTAGATACACGGGGACTTTGGAAAGCCGAAACAACACTTAGGTCGATTTGTCAGAGCAATGCACTTGGGCGGTTTTGCTTCTAACCCCTTTCAATTGTAAGTTATTTTCTTTATTCTTGTTGCCACTTTTTTCGGACTCATCGTCGCTCATGATTTCACAAACTCTCCATTTTTTTAATTCCTCTCCACCCGTTCGATTCCTCAAATATCTAAAAATCAGAATAATTAAAATGTTAATAGAAAAAAAAATCCTTCTATCGAGCTATAGTCTTTGAAAGATTTTTCGACTTTGAATGTATGATTGCTTTTAACTTTCGAACCCAGTGGATTCTAGTTATTTTTATTATGTGTCCTTCTTGAGTGCACAAAGAGAGCTTTTGCTATATTTGAATTAATTTTGCTAAAATGATTTATAATTTTTATTCAACGATGATATTTCTCATAGAAATATTAATTTGCCATCGCTTTTTCCTTTCGTGTCTATAATAGCATAGGCAAAGTTTATCGGCTCTAAAGCTTTTCCAAGCAGATAATAATTGATGCGGAAATATCGAAATCAAAAGTCAATAGTCTCCCACTGCAAGTGGTCACATTAGTCACGCATGCACTTGGAACTGATGTCTAATGAGAAATAGTAAATACTTTCCAAGCCACTCAGCTAAATTTCAATTTATAGTCTTCTCAAAGAAACAGTTCCATTTGATATTGCTTAATCTGCAGAAAATATCCATATTACCGCATCAAATATTCTCTGCTTGGAAAAGCTTGCGAGCCGATATACTTCGTCTATGCTATTATAGAAAAGAAGAGAGGAACCAATCGTAACTTAAAATTTATTTTTGTCAAAGAAATAAATTTACGTTTAATACAGCCAAGCTACTTACTTCATTCAGCATTTATTAAGAACCTTCCTGCAATGAAATATGTAATAGCAAAAAAATGTGAAATCACATTTGAAATTCCGTCTCATTTTCCCTTAAAATGTTTTCACAACATCGACTTTCTTGGACTTGTGATTGTTTTTTTTCAACATTTGCTTGTTATTTGTCCTTGTATTCTATTGTTGTCTTACTGACATTCCTACAAATTTACGTCTGCCCATTTCGTTTACGTACTTTTCTCTCTGGTAATTTTCATTGTTTTTGTCATCGTTATTGCGTTGCACAAGTCAGATTGCAATTACTTTTACATTTGACTGCAATTTTCTTGCCATTCTTTGTCGCCATAGTTAAGCGTTGAATTGTTTTGCCATTCGAAACTTGTTATGTCCAGCGGAGTTTATTAGAAATGAGTTCACAAGCCTAACAGAAGCATAGAAGGCTGCATATCTATTCGGATCCATATAAATAGCTATTCACAATGCATTACTTCCAACGATTCTTCGTGAATAGGACAGTCACCGATGTTTAGTCCTCATGAAAGACCTGCAGCTCCAACGGACAATATCAGTTTGCAGCTTAGATAGTCTGAAAAACTTTAAGATTTTCGAGCTTTGAAAACCATTCTCCCAGATTTAAAAATGCTGATAAGACAAGAAACCAATGGGTCTGAAACTGTTTTTTGGGGCGAAATTATATGCGTAATTGATGTACAGCCATTAGAAAAAGAATTTAAGAGTTCAAGTGCTATGTATTTTTCAGTTCTATTGGCATTAGTTGGATGTTGTTTTGGCAGCTTTTCAAAAAGTTGAAATCTTTGAGAATGTACTTCCTGAGCTCGGTTGTTTGGATAGTTTTAGTCTTGTTATTTGAGGACACACTTTCAATTAGCCTGTTTAATACCAAACTTTACTTCGGAAAATATTTTCTTTGAGCTTCTTTTTAATTCTTTAGGGATGTCACATTCACAACTTTTGCGAAGAACATGCACAAACACATTACCCTACAACAAACTATTGTACATGAGCTCCATTCTTTGTATATCATTACAACATAAGTGCACCACTATGCTGTTTCTTAAGTCCGTAGAGAACGAAGTGTAGAGAAACATATTTGCACGAAAATTTTATTGCACTCACATTATTTGTACACTAAGCCTTATGTCACGTCAGAAGACTAAAGCTTTGGCTGATAGAAATGGATATTCGTGAGACAGTAGCTCGTTCAGCACATCATATAAACTAGCTGCATCTACCATATTTTTCCTCATTCTCGAGTACTGCTTCAGAACGAACGAGATTTTAATGAGAGCCCTAAATATGTGTGCATCTCATTAATGAAGACGTGAAAAAGTGCTCCTTACCGTGATCATTATCCACTGGTATTCTTTAGATTTGAACGAGAAAGTAGAAACTGTGCAAAGAGCTGCCATGATTTTTTTATGGAACATTCATTGAATTTTTTCAGGGATGGGAAAAAGTAGATGCAATGAAATGTATGGGATAAATAAACATTTTCACCACTCAAAGAGGTTTTTTGTACTTAGAAGTATTTTGTACTTTAAGTTTTTTGTATTAAGCCTATGGGCGAATCTTTTATTGCTTGATTGAAAAATAAAAAGCCAAGAAGAAAGTCAAACGCAATCCATCGATATTAGAAGAAACTTAACCTAGATAATTCTGACTCGGTTAGTCAGAACTATCTAGGTCAATATATTAAAATTATGCCAGCACCTCAAATCCTGGAATATCACACAGAATAGATTTCTCGACATGGAAACTCTAATTTTACTAAATTTTCGTCTTAATCATCTCATCATTCATCACGTCCCACTACTTCTTTCGCCAGGCTTCGGGCTCACGTCAAAAGAAGCAAATTTTCGTACTAGCTGCGTTAATTATAACATCATTCCGTTGAACGAAGCGCGAATCCTGAACTCATGCAAGAGGAAGCGGCAGACAAAATATTGTTGGATAAGTTGAAGCAGCACACGTTTAGTGCCATGCAATCCTTTTTTCGAACTTTTCATGTCAGCATATTATAAATACTATATAAAATAAGGCTTTTCTTTGCCGCTTTGCATCTTTACGAGATAGCGTGACGACACGAGAGTTAGTCCAAAGGTATTCAGTTTAAAAGCAGGCGAACGAAATTTGTAGAAAGAAAGAAAAAGTACAATGAAGGGTGGGGCAGAAGGACGACTATTGGGACATGTGAGAGAAGTATCCAGTGATGAATGTGTATTATTTATACAAATTACCATCATTAGTGTGATTTTTACAGTGTTTTTCTAGTACATTTTTTTTTCCAAACAAATATGAAGAGTAGAGCATTAATTGAAGAAATGTAATGCATTTGAAAGAAAAGGTAAAGTAATGAATTTTAATGAGTTTACATTGAATGAAGTTTAGGACTGAAAATTGAGTTTGTGGAAATGTAATTTAAATTCGAAGCCGTTGACATAATTGTTGAAAAGTAAGAATCGCTTTCAGTTTACGGAAATAAGTAAAATTATGCTTATTTCTTTCTAAATTATAAGATACTTGAAATATTACGAATAAAAAACCCATAATATTTGGATTGAAATTAAACCCTTTACATGCAAATGAGCAATAAAGCTCAGTGAAATATGAAACCATGACCCAGCTAGGAAAACTTACAATGGTAGCCAGAGACATAAATTACATAAATCGATAAGCGAATGCTTGATTTTGACCAGAATGTTTGGTCGTGACCCTCTTAGACAGCCATTCTAGACGAAAAAACTCTAGTGCATCTGAGCCGCTAGAAATACTAATGTTCGATGAACAATAGATGAATCGTGCAGATTTTGAGTGCATATCCTAACACATGTGCTCCAACCTGTTTCGAGTGCAAAATCACTTTGATCTTAACAATGCATTTAAACTCATAGGGTGGGAAGGAATTCAGGACTACCATTTGAACGAAATTCATGATTTAGGAAAGTCAAACAATGCAAAACTTTGAGAGCAGCATAGCATAACATAAACAAAGAAAATGCGCAGTGCTTCCAACACTTTACCAGCACTGCAACTAAAAGTTTTCCACAATTGCCTCACGTCGAAATCAAATAACTCTATTGATTTCGATTTTATCCGATGATTTCGTTGCAAAATACAAGAACAGAAAGATGTTTAGGGTCAAAAAACGAAAGATGTTTGGAACCAAAAAATTTCTAGAACTCAGAAAATTTAAACATTGGTAACTTATTTTCATTGTAAATATTCGCGATATGAATAATTAATGTAAGCATTTATTGATACTAAAATAGCAAAAAACGCTTCGCACTGGCAACCCTTTGCTAACACCAAAGCCAGAAGTATATCACACCGGCGTCACATTAAAATCAACCTACTCTGCGCATTTCGTTTTGATCCGATGACTGCATTGGAAGTTATAGGGGTACAAAGAAATTTGGGGTTACGAGTCGCAAACGTTTTCAAATTTTCGAGGAGTTTATGTTTGTTGTTTATTGTCACTACAAGATCATTACCTTCTGAAAATTTTACCATAAAATAGCTTAATAAAGATATCGCAAATAAATACAAAACCAACAATAGCTGGCAAACCTATAATGATTTTTTTTACCAGATTCCTCCTGAATAATGCCTATGATAAGTTCCATTTATCATATAAAATTCGTTTTGATTTCATGACTGCAATGGAAGCTATACGGCAAAAAGCTTTATTTTCGTGAGTGAATTTTCAAAATCCAAGACACCAAAATTACCATAGCTCGAACCGATTTTTTTCACCAAATTTCTACTGTGTCAATTTCATGAGAATCATGTAACTGAATCAAAATTCATAGGGCAAAAAGCAGTTTTTTTCTTTATAATTTTTCAATATGGCACCACTGGCATAGAGCTGCCCGCATTTCCAAATCGCTTCTATCAGACCTGGTCCTACTCAATACCAATACATTCTGTGAATTTCATTTGTATCTGACAGTTGGGTCGTGAGTTCTCGTGAACAAAAGTTTTTGATGATTGAAATATAGGTAAATTGAAGGAGGGTTAACGTTCTTGTCCAATGTCAAATTTCAAAAGTTATCCTTTGGTTGTATAAACAAAGCATAAGATTTCTATATGAGTTGGTTTCCACTGTAAAAGATGAAAATTTTTCAGGAGAGTTGATGGTTTGAAAGTTTTCACTTCCACCGCCTGCCGTAGCTGCAGAGGTCTACAACTTAGTAACGAAAATATGTTTTGTAAGTTTCATATTGGTCTGATAGTCTGGTCAAAAGTTATCGCAATTCAAATATTTTCCAATTTTCTGAATCCAATTTTAAGCGCCTAGCGCACACATAGAGTTAAAAATTTGAAAAAAGGTATTATATTCACATATGGAACACGTTCAAAATTCATGCCATAAACTATATTTCGGCAAAAGTTAGTTGTTGGCAGAAAATAGTTATATTCAAAATATCAATAAAATGGCCGCCGGCGCCAAAGGGTTAAAGATTAGTAGCTTTTTGTGAGACCTGGCACTATTTTGCATATACATCAATGTATCCTGAAAATTTTAGTTCAATCAGATGACGCGCTCCTGAAATTTGTTGAATATATATATTTTTATATATATATATATATATATATATATATATATATATATATATATATATATATATATATATATATATACATATATATATATATATATATATATATATATATATATATATATATATATATATATATATAAATATATATATAAATATATATATATATATATATATATATATATATATATATATATATATATATATATATATATGTATATATATATATATATATATGTATATATATATATATATATATATATATATATATATTTATATATATATATATATATATATATATATATATATATATATGCATATATATATATACATATATATATATATATATATATATATATATATATATATATATATATATATATATATATATATATATATATATATATATGTATATATATATATATATATATATATATATATATATATATATATATATATATATATATATATATATATATATATATATATATATATATATATAGTGGCCCAAAAGTTTCTCCCCACAAACTTTTTGTTATAAAAGCATACCAACAAACATAATTTAGAAACTCAAATTTATTTGTGATGCTAACATAATACAAATTCTTATTACTAATAATGCGTATGTCTACCGTTATTTTCTAACTTTCACATGCGTTTTCTAATTCGGCCTTGGTGTAGCTACTCCATTCTCGCTGTACTCTTGCAATTAATTGTCATGTTATGTCTAAGTACACTCTCTTGAAGTCTAGCCCAAACGAGTTCGATTGGGTTGAGATCAGGAGAGCTTCCAGGCCAATCTTCCAAAACAGTTGAAAACATCGATTTTACCAGTGTCAATGTTGCCTTTGCTGTATGCGCTCGTGCCCCATCCTGCATAAAAATTACCAAATTTTTATGTGGAAACTGTCTTCTTTCATCCTGGCATGCTGCCAGGATGACAGAAGACCGTTTGTGGCATGCTGGCATGCTGCCAGGATGACAGAAGACCGTTTCTGCAACCATTATCTTGAGTTCAAATTTCGGCTTTTGTATGAGTTGAATAGTGCTTGGAAAACTTGTTCTTACTCTCATATTTTGCCTATTCGGTATAGGGTGCAAAACAATTGGGGATTCATCCGTAAAAAGTACGTTAGCTATTTTAGACCTTCCAAGAGCACAATCTTCACAGAATCCTTTATTATGCATCCTTCTGCAGAAGTTAAGTCTATTTGTGACATTCTTTGCAGTAAGAAGCGGCTTTACCCGTCTCACGTAGGCATGTCTTCCCCAATTCGTCGATTTAATGTACCGTTGATCGAGACGTTGTCTTTCGTCGTTGTTGGTAGTTTTCGGATTGATTTATCCTTTTGGTCGCTGTCCTTGTTCCAATACTTGGTTTGTTTTCGACTATCTTCCTTATTTTTAATTTTGTTGTAGGTGAAAGAGTTGTCGGTCTACCGGAACGTCCTCTGTCCTGTATATCGTCTTTCCTCCTTTCTAGCCTTAATCGTACGGTCTTCCTCTCGACGCCTAGTGTCCTTGATATTTCGGAAACAGATTTTCCTATTTCGCCAAGAGTTTGGATTTGAATCCTTGTTTGTATCCTATTCGAAGCCATAATGAAGAAGCACAAAAGACCTCTAGGATAGACTTTAAAAATAATGATTTTTCAGGTAGCGTGTAAAAATTGTTCAAAGGAAAATCACTACTTACGATAAACACGGCAATGAAAAAGGATCCTTGAGGACAGGAGCAATAAGATTTCATACGTAGGTTCGCAGAAAAACCCTTAATTACCCGGTTAACTCATATTAGCTTTTTAAAGGGTACATCTCTGTACCTGACTATAGGGACAAATGCTGTTTATTTTTTCCCCCCTGGAAATGCACTTTATCGCTTTGACCAGCTAATATTGATGTGAACGCTGTCGTAGCTAAGCACAATATGATCTTTACGATAGCCGAAGAGTTGATATTTGACCTCCGCTTAGGGTTTTTGATAAACTGAGAGGGGATAAATTTTGGCAACGGGTAATGAATAATGCGTTTACTTAAATAGGAGGGGAGAAACTTTTGGGCCACCCTGTACATGTATATATATAAATATATATATATATATATATATATATATATATATATATATATATAAATATATATATATATATATATATATATATATATATATATATATATATATATCTATAGAAATATGAATTATTGGACAAAGTGATTTTCATACTAATGTGCGTCTCCGAACATTAGTAAAAATGGCCAATCTACGAAATAAACCCAAATGAAGATTTTTCAACAGAATTATGGTAAGAAGGCCAAGAAAACAAAACGAAAAAATGGCCTAACTACAAAATAAATCCAAGTGGAAATTTTGCAGCGGAAATATGTTTGTACTGACATTAGGGAGATAATGAAGAAAGCCCACTACAAATTCGTGTGCGCTACAAAAGTTATTAAAGGTCATAGGTCTTGAAAATCAGTGTTCGTTAAGTGTCTTGTTAACGATTGATTTTACGTAAATTAATGTTAGCACGATGATTCTGCCGTGCCAAGATTATGGTCGTCATAATCATCCTTCACAGTAAATAATATTGAATATAGTGAAATTTTTTTAACAAACTGGATCTGCTTCTGGTATTGCAAGGCATGTGTATTATCAAAACATCCGCACCACTGAAAATATCGCTGCTGTAGCCGCAAGTGTGGAAGAAGATCTGAATTTGTCGATTTCTCGTCGAGCTCAACATTTGGGCCTATCTTATGACACATTATGGCACATGCTGTACCTGGATTTAGATCTCCATACATATAAAGTTCAGTTCACACAAGAATTGAAGCCTATTAACCATTGAAAACGCAGCGAATACGTGTTGGATGCTGATTATTCATAAAAAAAACTTCTTCAGTGATGAGGCCCGTATCTCGCTTTGTGGATACGTTAATAAGCAGAACTGTAAAATATGGGGCTCACAAAATCCCCAATTGATTGTAAGGAGGCCATTACATTCAGAAAAAGTCACTGTGTTCGATCAAGGACGAGCCCTCACCGTCAACTCTGAGCACTATGACCGCATCTTAACCGATTATTTTTGAACGGAAATCAAAGATAATGATCTTGACGATATGTGGTTTCAGCTGGATGGGACAATAAGTCACGTAACTAACACAAGCAAATCGAGCTCTTTTGCAAGAGAAATTTCAAGGACGTTTAGTTTCGTGATTGGCTGATGTGAATTGGCCTCCAAGATCCGGCGATTTAACGCCTCTGGATTTCTTTTTGCGAGGGTACGCAAGGGATCGTGTTTATGCAAACAATCCCTAAACTTTGGACAAACTGAAAACCAATTTCTGTGAAGTCATAGCAGAGATTTTGCTCGGAATGTTATTGAAAATTACCTCAAAAGGATTGGGTCTGGTAAGAAATCCCGTGGAGAGCATATAAGCGATATTGTCTTTCGCATATAATGGCAAGGATCAGTCTTGACAATGAAATAAAAATTACATAACTTTCCGAATATTTTGTGTCTGTATTCTATACTTTTTCTTTTTGACCAGATTTTCAATTATCCTCTCGTCAAATCCATTTTTTCTCGCCGTATCTTTAATATATCTAACTTCTGAGTTAAAACTATCTTGATCCATGGGCACTGTTAATAGCCGGTGAATCATCGAATTAAAGGGGGCCATTTTTCGGTAATGCAAATGATCAGACGTGGATGGTGTTGTCCCCTGGGTGTGTGTGGGCTTCTGGTAGATATTAAAACTAAGAAGACCTTCTTTCCTTATGATCATTGAATCCAAGAAGGGTAGTTTCTCATTCTTTTCGATTTCCATTGAAAATTGGATGTCCTTATGTGCTTGGTTCAACTTCTCCAACGTTTCTCCCAAAGCATCTTTTTTAACTATAGCTAGAATATCGTCTACATATCTCAGCCAAACCCGAGGAAGTGAACCTTCTTCATAAAGTTTCTTCTTTAGTCTATCCATAAATATCTCACTCATAAGTGGGGATAAAGGATTTCTCATTGCAATACCTTTCATCGCTTTGAAGTATTTCCCCCTGAAAGTAAAATAACTTTCATTCATGCAAACCGTAGCGAGTTTCAAAAAGTCTTTAGCCCTCTTCCTCCCCTCCGGTGAGCTATTCTTCTCTAATAGCCAGTCCTCAAATAATGTGAGTGCTTGTTTCCACACCCACACCCTACCCACCTCCCACACCCTACCCACCTCCACAAACGAACCACCCCGAAATAACCGGTTTTGTATTTTTTTCCATACAGTCGTATCCCATGAACGATCAGGACAAGGTCACGTAATTTCAGGTAAAAATTGGTTAAGAGACGTGTCATGCCCCTTTAACGTAATGCAGTCAGCATAGGATTGGTAAAAAAACTGATTATTCGAGGATAGTCTGCAGCGGGTTGAGCTCCTATAATGTCAAGAATGAGCGTTGATAGAATTATGCCATAATATTATCTTGCTTTTTCATACTCCTATAAATGACGTCACAGGGCCATGATACATTACAGAACCTATTTTCACCTACAATGCTGTTGTCTTGTCTCCTTCTCCTTCGTGGATTATCCCATACATCATGCAGCAGTACAGTTTATATCCGAGAAGAGAGTAGCGAGCAGATGTCCCTCCAAGTTTTATGGCAAAGGAGGCGAGAGTGGTGGTGGGAACTTTTGGGAACACACTGTTCCACCTATCCTGGAGTGTGATAGATAAGTTTGTTTGCATGTTTTTTTTTTGTGCCTCTTAAACATAGAAAAAAACTCACAAGTATTGCAAGTCGTGATCAAAATCAGATAATATAAACATGCCTTTGATAAAGTGGATATTGTTAGTTACAAATGTTTAGATCAATATATGTGTCTCAAAAACCGTTATGGCTACAAGTAAAAGTTCTCGAACTTTTTTTGTAGGAAATTTTCCAAGCTACAAATTCGTCATACACTGTTTTTCTAAAGACGAGTCGATCACTGAAATATTTAAGAAAGGTCACTTTAGGTGACCTTTGACTCCGTATAAAAAGTAATGCAGTTCTCGGATCGATGCGGACTTTTGACATTTTGCTCAATTCGCCAGTATCAAGGTTCACACCAAAACTAAGCTTTCCCTAATTTTTCCGAAGTTTCGCCTTTTTTATGTCGAGTTTCACTGGACTAAAATAAAAATTTGGTGATTGGTTTTAAGAACAAACCAGCTGAAAACTGATGAAATGTTTTTGTACGAAATTTGTCGCGCAAAATTTATGAAATATGAGCTAAAATCAAATTTGTAACTTTTCTGATATCGTTTCAAAACGGTTTGATTTGTTGATATGAATGATGCAAACTCTAAAGCTTCATGAAATTGTTTATAAGAATCTCTTATTGAATTTTCACCACTATAACTTTTTGATAAATCTATACATTCATTCGTTTTTCCTCTCCATTTTTCAACACACCTTGTCGCCTGCTTTTTCTATATTTTACTTCTTCCGAAAATAATATTGTAGCATTGCCTCCAACTCTCAACGCTACCTTACTTACCTTATATTTTCCAATTCTTTCAATACCGAACGTTCCGTAGTTTTTCCAACATCACCGACGAAACACAGTTTCATGTCATGGTAAACTGTTGATAGATTTTATATTAAATTTATTCCGTGAGTGAAAAAAATATAATAAAGAAGTACGAGAAAGAGCAACAGCATCTACGAGAAAGTCGAAGGAAGGAAACAAGTTTCTTATTGAAATTGGGGGCAAGTGAGAAGTAAATCGAAGTTCGATACTGATGTTGATGCTGATGCTGGTGAAGTTTCTACCGTTCACGTCACGTGTCTTCAGCGAGGGAGTTTTTTTTTCTCAGTGAAAATTCACCGTCTTATACAAATAATTGTAGTTTTTAAAGAAAAAAGTTAAACGCATTGAATGCGTGACGAGCTAGAAGAACCAAAAGGAGAGTTGGGTCTGTGAAAAGTACGAGGTAACGAGACTTGTGGGATGATGAAAATTGTTGATATGTATTTCAGTAAAAAAAATGTCAGAATCGTCTATTGAAAATTTCGCAGAAGATTTATGGAACGAGAATGGTAAAGATTGTGCGGATATTTGTTGAGCATGGCAGATAAGAGTTTCAACATCCTTGTATATAAGCATTGAGAGAGTGTTAGTAGGTGACTAGAAACAGAACAATGTATAATATGTGCAAACCTTGTTCGATGGTATAATTAAACCAGTTAAGTTTTACGTAGGGAATTATTTAATTTACGTGAGAAAGAAAATTGAGCACAACAAATTTAGAATTTGTATAAATTAAGTACAAATAGTTACTTTCACCGACTAAAACATCGTTTTTCTTCCCTTTCAATGAAAAACAAAATGCTTGTTACATCAACTCGATTTGTTACATCAACTTTGATCAAGGATGTCGATTATTTCAGATATTTCAGCAGGTCCAAAGGGACGTAAGTGAATGCATCTTCCCCTATCACCAACATGCATCTTCCTTTATCACCTTGACCCGCGAAATAAATCTGCATTCCGACATTGCATGTGCATGCAATCAATATATATACTCTATATATATATATATATATATATATATATATATATATATATATATATATATATATATATCAGTATAATATATACGAGTATTTTTAACCCGTCTAACAATATTCAAATCTTTTCATCAAAGTGTTTTAACTTTTTTTGCTATCGTGTATGTTATAGTGTTGTGTTACTCATACAAGATGCATGACAAATGTCCCATACAAAATACAAAATGCTACAAAATGTCACATCACCTCAAGCTTCAAATTTGTACCACCTCATTTTTTTTTTGTCATATTGAGATGAAGCGATTGCTTCTAAGCTTCGAAGCGATTGACTTGAGACCCTTGAGGCGCAGCGATTGTAATACACGGGACAAAATTTGTACCACCTCATTTTTTGTCACATTGAGGTGCTGCGGTTGATTTTGAAGCGATTGACTTGAGACTCTGGAGGCGTACCGATTGTAGTACACGTGACAAAATGTATACCACCTCATTTTTTATCATATTGAGGTGCTTTCGTTAATTTCGAAGCGATTGACTTGAGACATTTGAGATTGAGATAATAATAATTGAGATTTGAGATAATAGTCAATGCAAAATGTATGTACGCCAGACTAGTTTGGGTTTGATTTGTACCAACTCATTTTTTGTCATATTGATGTGCTTTGCTCAACTTTGAAGCGATTGACTTGTGATACTTGAGGCACAGGGATTGCTGTACAAGCAAAAATGTATGCACCCGAGTTTAGTTTTGAGTTTGATTTGCACGATACTTAAACAAAAAATTTGGTGGTAATTAGCTACCATTTTTGGGAAATTGTTTAGTAGATTAGTAACAGTACTGTTCTCCTTAGCATAAACGTTTTACCCACATTTTTTTTCATTTTTGAGTTAACGCCGAATTCAAAAACTACATACTCTATTAAATCATTCTCCAAAATATGAAAGTATATGAAAGTAGTAAAATATGAAGTATGCTAAAATCAATAATGAAAAAATCCCCCATCTATAAAAAAAACGTAACCAGTACTTAGCATAAATGTTCTATCCTACCGTAGCGGCGGCGTAATGGTATGGGGCTGTATGGCTGCCAGTGGCGCTGGAAACTTATAGATAATTGAAGGAATGCAACATGACACTTCATTTGAAGTATGACATTGTACCACCTCAAATTTGAAAATGAGTAGCTCATACAAATACATATCAATATGACTGACGACCCAATACTAGTATGTTATGTAGGAGTCATTTTTGAAAACTGAGTTTCCAAGACCTGAAGATTCACTTCTTCAGTTTAATTTACTCAGAAGAAAGAGATGTAAGGAAGTGAAAACAGCAGTGAGAATTGAAGCAGTTTGCTTGATTCCGCGTGTTAGTAGTAATGAAGGAAAACTATGGGACTATGGGAAATTTGGCAGTCTTGATCTCCCCAAACAAGAAATGTCGGAAATATGTAGACGATTTTGACAAGCAAGACTCAAAGGCTCGCAAAGCTTAGAAAGCGGATAAACCAAAGGGAAAATCTGAAAAAGTCTATATCTCGATTTGTTCTATTTATAGATTTATATCTTTGCAGTGAAATTGATTCGCTAAATTTCCTATTTGTATACGCTTGTTCCATTTCCTTAAATTTCTCTGTTCTCAGGTAATATATTCGTACTAGTATTTTGAATCGTGATTAATATCCTGGCATTATTTTTGTCTGTTAGCCTCCGCAGCCGTTCTTGCCTAAACGAAAAGTTGGTGGAGTTGGTAGAGGAAATTAAATTAATTAATTAATTATAATTACCTTTTATTAACATGTTTTTTTTATCTGGATCATTTTCTTTGGTTTATTTTAAAACATTAACATTATCAATATAATTTAATTTGTTTACTTTGAAAATTTTCGGATTTGTAAAAATATTTTGAGCTTATAACAAAAATAAATGAAAAGTAATGAGCTAAAATCTAGAAAGTAAAGGGGTCCAAAAAAATCTGGCTTTTTTCAATAACCAAGTATTTATTTATTTACCAAACAAGGTACAAAAATCACATATAAAATATCAAATTAAAAGTAAAATGGAAAAGTAAAGTAAAGTAGAAACAAAAAGTAAAAACAAACAAGTTAAATAAGTAACAAACAAATTAAAAAAGAAACAATTAGGTTAATAAATAATAATCAATAAATAAAACATTGACATAAAAGATATAGCTTAATGTTTAGGGGTGTGGATGGCATGCAATAAAGAGCAAATAACGCACAAATAAATTAGTTAAAAATATATAACAAATAAAGTAATAAATAAATGACAAAAAACTAAATGAATAACAAATGACAAATAATTAAGTGAATTTAAATTTTAATTAAATATACAATACATGAATTTATATAAGTATGGTGGGAAAAAGGGGGAAACTATGAAGAGAGAGCCTTCGCAATATTTTTTTAAAAAGTTGATTTAGATATCGTAGGGGAAAAGTTCTCGCTCATGCTATTGAATAGCCTGCAGCACCTATTTATTGGCTCATTTGCTGCATATGTTGTGTTGTGCTGGTATTCAATAAGCAATCGTCGGGATCTAGTGACTCTCAGGGGCTGATTGAGCACAAACTTTTCTTTCAAGTAGGCGACATTAACCACGTCTCTGATGACATCGAAGCTGAAGCAGGCAGATAACATTAATCTTCTCGACGCAAGGGGTAACAAGTTAATACATTTAAGGCGATGTTCGTATGGTGGTATATTACTAAAATCATAAGGGTTGAAAAGATCTCTCAGAGCGAACAGTAAAAACTGCTTCTGAACAGACTCAAATCTTTGGCTGTGAATTTCGAAAGCCGGGTTCCAGATAGTGCACGCATGTTCAAGAAGAGGACGCACGAGTGAAATATATAAGGATTTAGTAACCCAGAGATTCTTAAACTCTTTGGCTCGTCGCTTAATGAAACCAAGTTTTTTACTTGCTCGGGAAAGCACTCTATCGTAATGTAGATTGAAGCGGAGCTTTTCATCCAGGATGACACCGAGATCTAATATGTTGTCAACCCTGCTCAGTGTCGTGTTGTTGAGGCGAGAGAAGCTAATTGAGCGGCATTTGGTAATTTTAAGAGGGAGCTTGTTCGCGGAGCACCAATGGTCTATAGAAATCAGTTTAGACTGAAAAAAGTTCGCGTCAGATTGTGACCTGATGACATGGTAGATTTTGAAGTCGTCCGCATATAGTAAATGAGGAATATCAGATAAAACCTCCGATATATCAGATAAAAAATATTTAAAAGAAGAGGGCCAAGATGACTTCCTTGAAGTATACCAGATTTAACGTCGACTTTCTTAGAAATAAGACCTTGGAATTTCACAAATTGCAAGCGGGCGTGTAGGTAGTAGCCAAGCCACTTTAGTAAAGAGCCTGCAATTCCGAATTGTTTCAGCTTGGGGATCAAAATAGAGTGATCAACTCTGTCGAATGCTTTGCAAAAGTCTGTATAGACTGCGTCAATTTGATCAACTTTCTCCATTTTGCACAAAACATCAGCAAAAAGCACCATAAGATTAGTTGTAGTAGAACGACCTTTCCTAAATCCATGCTGCTGCTCGTTCAGTTGAGCGTCGACCAGAGGAGAAATTTTGCAGTAGATGATTTTTTCAAATAGTTTGGGAATAGCAGATAGAATGGCGATGTCTCTATAATTTTGAATAAAACATCTATCGCCACTTTTATGAATTTGTGTAATATAAGAAGATTTCCAATACGAAGGAAATAGCCCAGAGGAGAGAGAGTAATTGAATATAGTATGAAGGGGCGAGATCAGTTGTTTTACACACTTGATCAGAAAAGTAGGAGGGAGGAGGTCAGGTCCAGGGCCTTTGTTACTGTCAAGCTCCATAATGGCAGTAAATATTTCATTCCTCGATATGGTCATATCCTCAGCAAAAATTGTTTGAGTCGCTATCATTGAGTCGATACAATGTTGGGATGCTAACTGGACTAAAAACTTTTTGAAAATGTTCAGCAAAAAAGTTGCAGATCTCCTGAGGAGAAGAAGACAACATCAAATTTTCAGTGGACATTGAAGAGGGGTAGCCGCTTGTTTTCCGCTTCATATTAACAAAATCAAAAAAATTTTTGGGGTCGCGGATTTTATTCTTCCCAGTAGTTTTAATGTATCTGTCATACGCTTCGTGAGATTTAGTATGGAATTCGTGAGCAATTAAATCGTATTCTTCTTTAATACAATGGTCAATGTCGACTTGATTCTTCGTTAGCTTGTAAAGTTTGTTTCTGTGATTTCTCAGACGTCTAAGAGTCTTGTCAAGCCAAGGTTCAGAGAGTTTATCTTTTTTCTTTGTCTTAGGTACAAATTTATCGACCGCGTCAAATACTATTCTGTAAAACATGGCAACATCATCATCAAGGGAATGGCACATAAACACATTTGTCCAATCGCCATTGTCAAGGAAATTGTGAATGCTATCATAATCAGCATTATGGAAATCATATACAATCATATTATTGTATGTACTTAACATGTTCCAATCTGTAGTGGAAAGTTCAACTATAAGAGCGGAATGGTGAAGGCTATTAGAACAGAGATTATCTGCGTCATTAGCTGGACTAACCACTACATCGTCATAAGCATTTGTAAAGATTAAGTCTAACCAATTACCATTTTGGTTGGGAGTCGGAACAACTTGCTGCAAATCATGGCTATACAACGTACTCACAAGGTTAAAATCAGAAGACTCAAGTAGGTTTACTGGTATTAAACCATCATTAGACATATCAGAATCAAAACGCAAATTCGGGCGATTAAAATCACCCAAGAATAGCACTACGAGCACTACGAGAAGCCATAAAAGAAGATATTAGCTCGCATATATAATTGTACACTGATTCGTCAGATCTCGGTGGGACGTAAAATAAACCAATATAGACCGAGGTATTGTCAATTGAAACGCGGATAAATATATGCTGGAACAATTTGTGTGAGGCAGAGTTTACCAGTTCACTTGAGTGAGTGTTTTTAACTGCGAGTAAGACACCACCACCTCTTGATTGACCAGTGGAAACATAGTCTCGGTCATTTCTAAAGATTGTCCAGGTACTGTCAAGGATTTTTTCATTGATATAAGAGTCATTTAGCCATGTTTCAGTGAAGGCAAGCACGTTGAAATGGCAACATTTGGTGTCGAGAAAGACTTTGTTTATTTTACCCCTCATACCACCGCAATTGTGGTAAAAAATTCTGGGGCTTTTGATTAAGGATGTCTTGTTAGAAGCGAAAACCGATACGGTTATAAGTTTTACGTAAAGAATTAGAATTAGCAGAAGTCGTAGCAAGAGCGGTGTCCATAGTTGATGTTCTACTTGATAAATTTGAATTACGAGTTACGATTGAGTCGGAACATACCTTACGGGGATGAGAAGTCTGAGGTGGAGCGGAGGCTTGAGTTGGATATGCTATAGCATGAGTCACAAGATGGGAACACCTGACGGTAGAATTTTGATTAAAGCTGGGGAAATCTCTTGTCAGAAGATTTGAAGGAGCTATCTGGTTAGTAGATACAGATGAAGTACAATTACTTGTCACAATTGAGTTCTTATTTCTACTTTTGATGTTGCTGCTAGCGACGATGGTCCTCCAATGCCGAAATATGATGCCATTCCATTTATAGCTCTTAACGCTTCCATTCGCGTGAGTGAAAAGCCAGACATACTTTTCAGGAATTAAAACTTTATAGCACCTGCTTGCATGTTTATTACGTTGAGGTAAGATCTCAACGCTCCAATCACTGATGGAAAGTTTTTCCTTTAAGATCCTGTTAAGCCAAGATTCATCGGTGGAATCTGGTACTCCTTTTACACAAAACGTATGAAATTTGTAAGGAGCAAGAAAGTATTGAAATTATGATACATAAGGAAGTTCTGGAAATTACCTATTTCAATTGCGTTGGCAGCAGTAATTTTCTGTTGATAATTTGCGGTATTTCTAAACTTGACGTAATGGTAAATGAAATAGTGAACATTGTCACTAGTGAGCAAAAATAGAAGATTGTCGGGAGAAAAGGTAAGTGTTTCATTATTGTTAGTATTCGTTTGTCTTTTATCGTTATCTTTTTCATTTTTAATCGTGGCGACTCTGAATTAATGAGAAAATATAGGAATGTACAGTCCTTTTTCTACTTAAGTGACATCCATTTGTTGTTTTATACTGAACCAATTATATCATCTTACTTGGAGATTGTAACAACGGCCAATGTTACTGCTGAGGTAAAACATACTTTCCCATAAGAAATGTCTTTCAAATTTATCTGATTTCCCGACAAGGAGACATTTTTACTGCTATCCATACTGACCCTATACACTTTTCTTTGGTATGCTTCTACTCTCATCAAGCTCTTCGTAATAATGAAATGTTATCACTGGGCTAAAAGTGTTTTATTTTTAACCAACATCTTCCAAATGTGTTACGCCAGCGATGTCGATTAACTAAACAAATAAATAAAACACTCATGCGCACCTGAACCGCTAGAAACACTAATGTTCGAAGAACAGTAGAAGAATCGTGCAGGTTTTGAGTGCATATTCCACCACATGAGCTGCTTATTACGGCCAAATTGTTTCAAACGCCACGTTTTACTTTGGTCTCAAGAATGCATTATAACTCATATGGTGGAAAGGTTTCAGATATTACCACTGGCATGAATTTCAACGTTCATGATAGCAAAAAACGGGTTAATTATATTCGTTATCAGTTGCTTATTTCACAAAATTTTGAAAGCAGCATCTCATATAACATCAATGAAGAAAATGCTCAGTGCCTGCAGCACTGTAACTGAAGTTGGTGTTTGGGGCTGCGATCCGAAAAATTTGCAGAACTTTGGGAATAGAAACATTGGTTATTTATTTTCATTGTAAATGTTTCCGGATTGAATACTAACTGTAAGCATTTATTGATACAAAAGTAGCACAACCAACTCGTGCTGGCAACCTTTTGGCAGTATCAAAGTTAAGAATATATCACATCTACTTCACGTTGTTATATTACATTCCAAGTTATAGGAGTATAAAGAAATCTAGGGTTACCTGCAGCGAGTTTTTTCAAATAATCGAAAACTTAATATTTGCTGTTTATTGTCACAACAATATCATTACCATTTGAAAACTCTACGATAAAACCGCTTAATAAAGATATTGCAAACAAACACAAAACCAACAATAGCTGGCAACCCTACCGTGGCTTTTCAACCAAATTTGGCCTGAACAATGTTTATAATAGGTTCCATTAATTGTATGAAATTTGTATTGATTTCATGACTCCACTGGAAGTTGTTGGGCAAAAAGTTTTATTTTCCTAAGCGAATTTTCAAAACCAAAGACACAAAACTTAGCAAAGTTGGCAACCAAATAAAGTTTAGAGTAAGGTTGAGGTACTGTGTCAATTTCATGAAAATCTGGTAACTTGTTCACATTTCATAGGGCAAAAAGCAGTTTTTTTTCTTTGTAATTTTTCAAGATGGCACCACTGGCACAGAGTTACCCACGATTCAAAACCGCTTCTATCAGACCTGGTCCTACTTAAGTTCAGTGCATTCTGTAAATTTCAGTTGTATCTGATTATTGGTTCGTGAGTTCCCGCGAACAGAAATTTTTGATGCTAAAAATATGCGTTAACTGGGAAAGGATTACCGTGCTTGTCCGACATGAAATTTCCAAAGTTTTACTTTGAACGTGTAGATAAAGCATAAGATTTGTATACAGATTGGTTTTGTTGTAAAAAACGGACATTTTTTAGGATATTCGATGGTTTGAATGTTTTCACTTCCAATGTTCAAATTTCAGACAGCAAAATTATCATAGCTGGCAGCTTCAACCAAATTTTCAATCAAATTTCTACCAAACGCGGTTTAAAGTAAGGTTCAGCTACTGTGTGAATTTTGTCAAAATCTAAAAAAACTGAATAAGAATTTATAGGGCTAAAAGCAGTTATCTTTTTTAGTGATTTTTCAAGATGGCACCACTGGCACAGAATCGCCCACATTTCAAAATCACTTCTATCACAGACCTGTTCACATTTAAGACCAATACATTCTGCAAATTTCAATTAATTTTGCTTATCGGATCGTGAGTTTCCGTGAACGGAAGTTTTTGATGCTAAAAATATAGGTTAATTGGGCAAGTGCTACCAGGCGTGCCCGTTGTACCATATCAACTTTGACTATATAAATAAACCATAAGATTTACATATGAGTGGCTTTTTTTGAAGAGGTGGCATTTTTTCAAGAGAGACGATGGTTTGGAGGCTTTCACTTTAAGTGTCTGCCCTAGCTACAGGGTTGCCATCACGCTCATTAGAAGCTAGACAAACTTATTATTAAATAATACCAATATGTCCTGAAAATTTCGTAATGATTGAATAGCTCTGTCAAAGGTTATCGCAATTTAAAAATTTAAAAATTTAAACATTTTCCCGTTCTTTTTTAGGCACCTAGCGCACACATGGGGTTAAAAAATTCCTAAACATTACCCGATTCGCATTTAAAGTACGTTCGAAATTTATTTCGTTAACTTTATTTTTGCAAAAATTATTTGTGTACGGAAAAATAGGTATATTCAAAATATTACTAAAATGGCCACCGGCGCCAAAGGGTTAACAATAATTGACATTTAGTGAAACCTGGACCTATTCTGTATATACATCAATGTATCCTGAAAGTTTCAGCTCAAGCGGATGGCGCGTTCCCGAGATTAACTCACTGAAATTTTTTGATGATATATATATATATATATATATATATATATATATATATATACATATATATATATATATATATATATATATATATATATATATATATATATATATATATATATATATATATATTTATATTGAAATATGAATTTTTGGCCGAATCGATTTTAATACTAATGGTCTTCGAACATTATTAAAAATGAGTAGATAGCTCTTGGTACAATAAGCAAGGTTTCAGCGTGATTGTCGTGTCTTTTTACAAAAAAAATATTCAATATGCACGTAATACGGTCTAAATTTATCTCAGTGAGCAAGACAATCCGAAGGACTTCAGCAGGTTTCGTGTAAAATGAAAGAAAAGTTTGTGCACCGATGAATTGTTTACATTGTCGGAAGTGACTTTTGTATCGCCGTGGTTGGTATTGTTTCGGTCAGTGGCGTAGCTCATCATATCTTTACAGGGCTGGATTTGACCATTTCGCCGCCTTAGGCGTCAGAAATATTTGCCGCCCTTTTCGTGAATTATATTATATGTAACAATGCGCGATATTTTTTCGATGCCCTTTTATACTTCGCTGTTTTTCGCTGCGCCTGAGCTCACAAAAGAGGAATATCAGAGCAAAACCGGCAGCGGTTCGTTCGTTTAAATTCTCTACTATTGCGACCTTGCCACACAAAAAATTATTGAAACACACACACACGGTAAATAGCCTAAAATTACCTAAAAAAAAATCCGAAAATACCAATTTTGAATAGCCAAAACCATATACACCTTTACATCGCTTATAGTTCCAACGTCTTCGCTCATATTTTTTATAAGTAAGTTTACTATTCCGTTCAAACTTTGCTTCCGCACTTGACTGGAGATCAACTATGAGCTCGACTACTGTTATTTAATGTTCGATATGTTATTAGCTAAGGGTGAACCCGAAATATTTTGACCTATGATGTTCTAGATTTCATTTTACAGAAATCAATTTCAGTAATAAAGTACAATTTAAAAAACACGTCAAAAATAAAGAGATTTTCAGGTTGTTGATATACCCTGTACCATAATAATAAAAAGAAAATTCTGTGATAAGCTTTTCCTAATTGAAGAGGTATTATTTGGGTTCTTTTTGGGATCTTTTTAGCTCATTTTAGGCTCTTTTTATGTATTTTCAGATACTTTCTAGGTGCTTTTTAGCTATTTCTGAAGTTTTTTGTTCCTTTACCGTGATCGCATTTCGATATTTATTATCAGTCAAACTTTTTAGTGTCCGAAAAAAATCATCAGAGGTGAATTTTTGCGTGCATTGATTTTTTAGAGACTTCGGTTGGCTTGATGTATTAAGCTCATTCAATTCAGATAGATGTACATAAAAGACAAAAAAAAAACTGCCACCCAAAAAAAAAAAAAATCGAAAAGTGGCCGCCCCTAAAAAATCGAAAATTTCCCGCCCCCGAAATCTGCCGCCCTAGGCCCGGACCTACCGGGTCTAGTGGCAAATCCGCCCCTGTACCTTTATGAAGCTAGAGAAAATTAAGTAAGTTGCTAAAATAGATCAAAATCAAACAGTTATGGTATTAAATGTTTCATTAGTTTTCGGTAGTTTTGATATTCAATAGACTTCTCACATGTCTCTCATGTACGTTGGTTTTACTTCTCATGTAAAACCAACGATGTTGAAAACAAAAACGATCTATTTTCACGTTTGGTTTCAAAAACATGCTGCTTAAATGCGATTCGGGATATATTTATGCTACCTGAAAGCACACAAATAAGCATTGTGATGGCATTTGAAAATTCTGTTGAATTTCAAAACTTCACATAGTAATAAAATGTGCAAAGTTCAAATTTTACTCTCTGTTAAAGCACTTATATATTTTAGAATCAGCAGACAAGTTTAAGTGAGAAAGTTTTGTTTGAAGGAGGAACATAAAAACAAACGTGCAGACGCAATATTTAACGTATTCAAAGTTTTGCGCCAAGCGTTGCCCTCTCTCAAATCACAAAAAATTAAATTAACTACGCCGTAGTCATTTTTACTATTGTTCGAAGAACATTAGTATTAAAATCGATTCGGCCAAAAATTCATATTTCCATATATATATATATATATATATATATATATATATATATATATATATATATATATATATATATATATATATATATATATATATATATATATATATATATATACATATATATATATATCATCAAAAAATTTCAGTGAGATAATCTCGGAAACGCGCCATCCGATTGAGCTGAAACTTTCAGGATACATTGGTGTATATGCAGAATAGGCCCAGGTCTCACTAAATGTCAGTTATTGTTAACCCTTTGGCGCCGGTGGTCATTAAAGTGATATTTTTAATATACCTATTATTTCGTACACAAATAATTTTCGCAAAAATAAAGTTGACAAAATAAATTTCGAACGTGTTTTACATGTGAATCGGATAATGCTTTGGAATTTTTTAACTCTATGTGTGCGCTGGGTGCCTAAAAAAAGAACGGGAAAATTGGAAAATTTTTAAATTGCGATAACTTTTGACAGAGCTATTCAATCATTACGAAATTTTTAGGACATATTGATATTATTTAGTTGTAGATTTGTGTAGCTTTTAATGAGCGTGCTGACAACCCTGTAGTTAGGGCAGGCACTGAAAGTGAAAACCTTCAAATCATCGTTTCTCTTGAAAAAATGCCATTTCTTCAAAAAAAAGCCATTCATATGTAAATCTTGTGCTTTGTTTACATAATAAAACAAAAAAAGATATGGTATAACGGGCGCGCCTGGTAGCCCTTGCCCAATTTACCTATTGTTTTAGCATCAAAAACTTCTGTTCACGGAAACTCACGATCCGGTGAGCAGAATTATTTGAAATTCACAGAATATATTGGTCTTAAATAGGACCAGGTCCGATAGAAGTGATTTTGAAATGCGGGCGATTTTGTGCCAGTGGTGCCATCTTGAAAAATCACTAAAAAAGATAACTGCTTTTAGCCCTATAAATTCTGATTGAATCGTTCGATTTTGACGAAATTAATACAGTAGCTGGATTTTACTTTAAACCACGTTTGGTACAAATTTGGTTGGGAAATTCGGTTGGACCTGCCAGCTATGATAATTTTGGTGTCTAAAATTTGAAAAAAAAAATTTGGAAGTGAAAACATTCAAACCATCGAATATTCAAAAAAATGTCCGTTTCTTATAATAAAACCAATCTGTATACAAATCTTATGCTTTATCTACACGTTCAAAGTAAAACTTTGGAAATTTCATGTCGGACAAGAACGGTAACCCTCTCCCAGTTAACCTATATTTTTAGCATCAAAAATTTCTGTTCACGGGAATTCACGAACCAATAATCAGATACAGCTGAAATTTACAGAATGCATTGGACTTAAGTAGGGCCAGATTTGATAGAAGTGATTTTGAATTGTGGGCAAGTCTGTGCCAGTGGTGCCAACTTGAAAAACTACAAAGAAAAAAAACTGCTTTTTGCCCTATGAAATGTGAATAAGTTACCAGATTTTCATGAAATTGACACAGTAGCTGAACCTTACTTTAATCTCTGTTTGGTGGAAATTTGGTTGAAAAATTTGATTGGTGCTGCCAGCTATGGTAATTTTTGTGTCTTTGGTTTTGAAAATTCGGAAAAGAAAAGGAAAATAAAACTTTTTGCACTATAACTTCCAGTGCAGTCATGAAATCAACACGAATTTCATACAATTAATGAAACCTGTCATAAACATTATTCAGGCCAAATTTGGTTGAAAAGCCACGATAGGATTGCCAGCTATTGTTGGTTTTGTGTTTAATTGCAATATCTTTATTAAGCGGTTTTATCGTAGAATTTTCAAATGGTAATGATATTGTAGTGACAATAAACAGCAAATATTAAGTTTTCGATTATTTGAAAAAACTCGCTGCACGTAACCCTAAATTTCTTTATACTCCTATAACTTTGAATGTAATATTACAACGTGAAGTAGATGTGATATATTCTTGGCTTTGATACAGGCAGAAGGTTGCCAGCACGAGTCGGTTGTGCTACTTTTGTATCAATAAATGCTTACAGTTAGTATTCATACCGGAAACATTTACAATGAAAATAAATAACCAATGTTTCAATTCCCAAAGTTCTGCAAATTTTTCGGATCGCAGCCCCAAACACCAACTTCAGTTACAGTGCTGCAGGCACTAAGCATTTTCTTCATTGATGTTATATGAGATGCTGCTTTCAAAATTATGTGAAATAAGCAACTGTTAACGAATATAATTAACCCGTGTTTTGCTCTCATAAACTTTGAAATTCATGCCAGTGGTAATATCTGAAACCTTCCACCATATGAGTTATAATGCATTCTTGAGACCAAAGTAAAACGTGGCATTTGAAACACTTTGGCCGTAATAAGCAGCACATGTGGTGGAATATGCACTCAAAACCTGCACCATTCTTCTACTGTTCTTCGAATATTAGTGTTTCTAGCGGTTCAGGTGCGCTAGAGTTTTATGTTTATGTTTGTATGCGATATTTGCCTTGTTGGCTTTACTGATGTTCCTCTTCTCATTAGCTATCTACTCTGATTGTTATACTTTGCTGTTTAGCTCGAATGCAATTTGTGGCTGTGTGCGGTGACAAGTGACACGTTACAGCCAAGGTAGTTTGCTGATGATGCAAATAAATTAAGAAATACTACCACGGAAATGAACTCCTTTTTCTAGGCCTCATGTAAAATCATCAATAAATTGAATTAATATTCCATGGAGGCTCGAGCTCTTAGCGATTCCATTGATTTAGCTAACGCTAAGTATATTCACTTTTTGGCTGAATCTCAATCTCGTATTGGCTAAAATTTTCCCAAAGACCACGCAAAGCTCCGCAAAATCAAATTAAACAATAAGATACAATTTGCATGCCATTGCTATTGAGTTTCATTTTCGAAAGGAGGCTAATGAGTTTTCATCTATCGAGTTGCAATTTGCCTTGTTTTAGAGAAAATATTTCATTTCGCCTTGCTTAATTGGCATTACTAAGCTGCTTTCAAAAACACTATTCTTGATTGTGTCGGAATAAAGATCAAGTTCCAATTAATTAACACTTGAAAGATATCGTTTTTTGAAAATAAAAGTAGTAAAACTTTTTATCGGGTTGATATGTAAAATTTTGAAAAGTAGTCAATAATTAGTTAACTTTTGTAGTCAGTGTTAGAGAAAATAAGATTTATGCAGGAATAAAATTAGAAAATGCAATCGAATATTAAAATAGTCAAGAGCTCCCACTAAAATTTATTATGGTTTCTGCCAATTTAGGTCATTTAATATGCTAATTTTAGCAAGTGCAGTGTATTGGCATCAAATCCGAGTCTTATCGTTCAAAGCAATATTTGAGGCAAACACTGTATGTGCCAGTTAGCATTCTACTCAGTCAACTGTAAATAACAGTTGAGATGGATTGATTGAAACACATATTTACTTAAATCTAAGCCGCTGGCAATTCAAAACTTTCGCACAGAACATTTTTCTTATAATTTTGATATTCAAAAATAATTTGTTTGGTAAAATTAAAAGCAAAAATATTTAAATCCGATTTTTCTCTCGCCGCAGTTGTTTTTGACATGTTCATCAAGTTAAAGCTAAACTTTAAGTAATCCATAACGTTTATCTATTCCAAAAGTGCTAGTGAGTAAAATAGCTTAGAGTCTGTAGGATAGTGAGTGAAATAATTTTCAGCCTGTAGTCATTCAAATCGGTTATTTGACATTGTTAACAATTAATGTTTATGAAGGCCTGTTGTGTGGACAATTACCACAATTGATAAGTTTGGTCATGCATTTGCTTTAAATTAGATTCCTCACAGTTTGAAAACTTATTATATGTAAGCTTTTGTGTGGTTTTGGCTTGCGATACCAACAATACCCATAAACAACATTCATCTTCCATAAGCTATACTCTTTTCAGTATTTTATCAAAGCTCAGGACGGTTTTTTTTATCATTTGTCCGTAGTTTTAAACTAATTCAAACGTGCTTGTATTTTCTGATTGCACTTTTTGCGAATGCTTACAATGACTCAAAACTAAGTCGTTTCTGAAACAATTCCAACAATCGTTTTCTATAGAGGACAAGCGAAAAGAAAATGCAAAAATCTGCAAACAAATACCAAAAAGTCTAGCGCATCAGAACCGCTAGAAAACTAATTTTCGAAGAAATGATCTTTGAGGGACTTATAAATGTGTGAAGACGTTATACACTTCTTTGTAGTATCATATCAACCATTTCTTATTCAAAGGAACAAATATCATTTTCTGACAGCGTCTCCTATAACACAAATGATGAAAATGTTCAGTGCTGGCAACATTTGTCCAACACAGCAGCAATAAGTCTATTATAACATGCTCATGCTTAATCAACCTATCCTTTGAATTTCGTTTTCATCCCAGGATATCATCGAAAGTCTCAACGATTAAACTATGTCTGGGGTTGCCATCCGAAAAATTTCCAAAACTCGGAAAATTTAAATATCGTTTGCTAATTTTATTGTTAAGGCTTTGCTTATGAATACAAAATAGAAGCATCTGTTGGTGTAATATTTACGAAATTGTCTGATGCTGGCACTATAGCTGCTTCACATTGAGTTGAATCCACCCTGTGAATTTCGTTTCGATTGAATAGCTGCAGTGGAAGTTATAGGAAAGAATAGAATTTTCTAGTAACCATCCTCAAAACTTTCAAATTTTCGAAACCTATATTTGTTGTTGACTGCCATTGCAGAATCATTCCCATAATTTTACGACAACATCGGTTGATAAAAGAATGTCATTAAATTACGAAATTCATCATAGCTGGCAACGCTTTCATGATTTTTCAACGAAATTCCTACAGAATTAGAAATGCAGCAAGGTCCACTTACCACATGAATTTCGTTTTGATTTCGTTACTGCATCGGAAATTATAGGGGAAAAACCTGTATTTTCCTGAGCAAATTTACAATATGTAGGAGACAAAAATGGCCATAGCTGGAAACACTATTCTAATTTTTCAACGAAATTACTATGAAATCTGGCTTAGTTCACCTACTGCGTGAATTTCGTTAAAATCTGCTGGCTAAAACGGAAGCCATAGTATTGCCCGTATTTCAAAACGACTTTTATCAAACCTGGTCCTAGCTAATTCCAACATTTGCAGTAAATTTCATATTGATGGCATTATCCGATCGTCAGTTCTCGTGAACAGAAATTTTGAGTGCTGAAAATAGAGGTAATTTGATCATGGGCTGCCGTTCTTCTTTATCGCGGAATTTTAAAAATTTTGTTTTTAATTGGTGGACAAAGGTCAAAATTTATCAATAATTTGAGTTTTCTTTCAAAAATCAAACATTTTTTGAGGATGTTCGATGTTTTGAAGGATTTTTTTTCAGGAGCCTACTGTAACTATAGAGTTGCCCGCACAGTCTTGAAAGTCAATGTGTGTTAAATTTTAGTCTATATCAATACGCTCTGCAAATTTCACGATTATCCATTATTTTTCTTAGAAGTTATGACAAATCGAAATTTGAAAAAAAAATCCTTGCCTATTTCTAGGCACTCAGCACCTACACAAGGCTCAAAATTTCCAATTTTTTATCGTAAACAACCTTAAAATATAATAGGTTTTCATTCCTTATAATTTTTTTTAACAAAAATTTACATTGCTTGGAAATATAGGAGTACCTGAAAATTCACCAAAATGTCCGCCGCCACCAAAGGGTTAAAGAGTTCTAACGAGTCATGGACCTACTTATTGTATACATCTGTGTCCTCCGAAAATTTCAGCTCAATCGAATCGGCCACTCCAGAGATTATCTCCTTAATCATTTTGCTGATATATATATATATATATATATATATATATATATATATATATATGTGCATATATATATATATATATATATATATGTGCATATATATATATATATATATATATATATATATATATATATATATATATATATATATATATATATATATATGCATATATATATATCTTTATCTATCCATCTATATAAGTATATCTATCTATATAAGTATATATATGTATATATATATATATATATATATATATATATATATATATATATATATATATATATATGTATATATATATATATATATATATATATATATATATATATATTTCTTTATCTATCTATCTATATATATATATATATATATATATATATATATATATATATATATATATATATATATATATATATATATTTATTTATTTATTTATTTATTTGCCAAACAAGGCGTGATACAATATATATTACAATACAATATGCATAAAATAGAACAAACAAGTATTTCAAATTAATGTTTATTTACATTTAGGCGAATAAGGATGGGAAATAAGTAGGTTAAGAAGTTAATAGGGCCTTTGTCAAGTTATTTTTGAAAGTGGATTTGGTGATACCTGAAGAGTAGTGATGACTTACAGTGTTGAATGTTCTACAGCACCTATTGATGGGTTCATTATATCCATAAACTGTAAGGTGCTGGTATTCCTTGAGGAGGGTTGTATGCCTAGTCCGTCTTATTTGATTGTTGGTTAGAGAGAGCTGCTATTCTAACTGTTCCGTTAATGACATCAAAGGCTAGACATGCGCTAATATGGTTCTTCTTGATGAAAGAGTCATTAGGTTTAAAAGACCAAGTCTGTATTCATAAGAGGGAACATGACTAAAGTCGTTTGGATTTTAGAGGTGCCTCAAGGCGAAAAGCAAAAATTGTTTCTGAACTGATTCGAGCCTGTCGCTGTGTAGTTGAAAAGCTGGGCACCAGACTATGCAGGCGTATTCCAGTAGAGGCCGCACTAGTGATGTATATAGAGACTTAGTAACCCAAATGTTTTTGAACTCTTTAGCGCGCCTCTTAATGAAACCTAATTGTTTGCTCGCTTTCGACAAGACTTTGTCGATCTGCAAATTAAAGCGCAATTTGATATCTAGGGTTACACCTAGGTCTAAGATATGTTCAACCCTAATAAGTTCGTTGCTATTAAGATAGTATGAATTGGCTATTACTCTGTTTTTCCTGGAGAAACTTATCACTCGACACTTGTCGACGTTGAGATTTAGTTTATTCAGGAGGCACCACTGTTCGAGAGATACAAGTTTTGATTGAAGAAAATCAATGTCGGACTGCGTTTTGATAGTGTGGTACAATTTCAAGTCATCAGCGTAGAAGAGGTGTGGGGTATCAAATAAAATTCTAGATAGATCCGAAATGAAAATATTAAAGAGAAGAGGGCCCAAATGACTGCCTTGCGGCACCCCCGACAGAGCAAAAACTGTTTTTGAAAATTGTCCTTGGAATTTGACAATCTGGGTTCTGTCACAAAGATAAGATTTAAGCCAGTTAAGTAGGCAGCCAGATATACCGAAATTAAGTAATTTCTGTGTCAAAATTTGATGGTCGACTCTGTCGAAGGCTTTACTGAAATCAGTATAAATCGCATCAACCTAGTTTCCCTTTTCTATCTTGCAAAGGACGTCCGAAACCAGGATCATGAGATTCGTGGTAGTTGAACTGCCTTTTCTAAGGATGGAAATACGCCTAATGACAGCGACTTGTTAAAAATTATATACAGAGGGGTTATCAATTGATTGATACACTGTATCACAAAGCAGGGAGGTATTAGGTCAGGGCCAGGTCCTTTATTAATGTTTAGCTCTTGGATAGCGTTGGCAATTGCCTCTTTTGTTAGAATGATTCCCTCAATGAGTGGTGTGGATAAAGTTTGGGTAGGGCAGACAGTTGAATTTATTGTAGGGATCGAAGGAGGACAGAACGAATCTTGAAAGTGATCTGCAAATAAATTGGAAATTTCCTGTGGAAGCGAAGATATAGTGTTCCCTCTGAACATAGAAGCGGGATAGCCAGTCATTTTTCGTTTCATATTAACGAAATCAAAAAACTTTCTCGGGTCATTTACAATTTTGTTACCCATTATAGTCACGTAAAGCTGATATGCTTCCCGAGATTTAATTGAGAATTCTTTGGATAAAAGATCGTAGCTTTCCTTTAGCCCTACGCTGGTATTGCGATCATTTTTAATTGCTTTATAAAGTTTGTTTCGTCGGTTCCTTAATTGTCTCAAATTATTGTCAAGCCAGAACGTTTATTGCGTTTTTTTATCTTTGGGACATAAGTGTTAATGGCTTGAAAGATCTTTTCGTAGAATATATATATATATATATATATATATATATATATATATATATATATATATATATATATATATATATATGAATATCTATATATATATATATATATATATATATATATATATATATATATATATATATATATATACCCAGTGACATAAAAATCTACGAGTTAGGAGTTTTACAAGTTACCATCAAAATGACATAATTAGCTTATCCCAGGGCAAACGAAATTTTCCAGGTAGGAATTAGGGATCCTATATAAACTGCAGAATGCAAAATTTCTGCATCAGTCTGATTTTGCAAGCTAATAGGTAAACAATTATCCCAGAGATGCGAAAATACATCACTTTAAGTCTGGAACAAAAGGCCAAAATTTGGGCTTCTTACCAATCGGGTAAGTCAAAATCGGAAATTGCTCGACAAGTAGAGTGCAGCAAGGGAACAGTTCAGACTTTAATTAAAAAAAAACAAGATACAGGCAGCCTTGAGCGAAAAAAGGGCAGCGGAAAAAAAAGAGGTACCACTCAAAGGGATGAAGACCATTTGAAGTTCCTGGCCTTGACAAATCGATTCGAATCAGCATCAAAATTGCGGGCAGAGTTGTCGAAATCAATGAATGAGCCTTGCAGTACCAGAACAATCCAAAGAAGGTTGAATGAGATGGGTTTGCGTTCTTGTCGCCCTGCGAAAAAGCCACTTTTGAATAAACGAATGAGGCAAGCTCGTCTTGAATGGTGCAAAGATAGAAAAAATTGGACCTCAGAGGATTGGAAACGAGTCATTTTTTCAGATGAATCCAAATTCAATCTTTTTGGACCAGATGGAACAGTGCGAGTGAGACGCAGAACTGGTGAACGATATTCGGATGAATGTATCCAAGCGACGGTAAAGCATTCCCCCTATGTGATGGTTTGGGGATGTATCCTACATAATCGCGTAGGGCCTCTTATTATTTTTGAAGGATCTGTGAATGCTGCTAAGTACAGAGAATTTGTTGAAGAAGGCGTCGTTCCAGCAATCGAAGATCTAACGGCAGATGTGTCAAATCCTCTCTTCCAAGACGATTCGGCTCCTGCACATCGAGCTCGCTCTGTAAGTTATTTTTACTAATGAACTTTGTAATGTTTTTTCTTTTCCAGGTAACACAATTGAAGGAGCAGCTACGGATACAGTCTGTGCCGTGGCCAGGAAACAGTCATGACTTGAATCCCATTGAAAACCTTTGGGAGGTAATGGGTTCAAAAATACGGGAAAGTGAGTCACGAACTCTCCTAGACTTGAAAAATGTAATAAGAAAAGTGTGGAAAGAAGAAATCAATGAAGATTTTTTAAAAAATTTGTATGACAGCATAGTAAGGCGAGTTAAGGCAGTCATCCAAGCAAAAGGGGGGTCGATCAATTATTAATAATTTTTAAATGCATAAGAACTAATCAAATACCTGTAATGTTAATTTTTTCTTAATTATTAAAATATGTTTACTCTTTTGTATTTATATGAAAGAAAAATAAACAAAGGAGTATTTTTTTCAAACAAAATATTTTACGATTTGTTTTTTGAAAAAGATAGCTATTTTCTATTTTTAACGAATCAAGCTCCTGGAAAAATATTCCAATATTGTAACGCTTTTTTCAGGAGCATAATGCAATAAGAAAAGTATTTTGTATCTAAAAAGTTCCAGAAACTAGATAAAATATGTAGCGATTTTCATTGAATTGGCATCTCGTAGATTTTTTTGTCACTGTGTGTTTATAAAGATGTATGGAAACGGGTTTAATACTAAATTTCTTCGAAAATTAGTAAAAAGCCAACTACTTATTTCAGCTAATGAACCACACTTTTTCATCTTCTATAATTTCAAGGCTTAAGTTTCAGTCCTGACAAACTGCCCACATCTTTGCTTGAAGTATATGACGGAATCAACCCTACGTTACTACATCGTCAGGTGATGTTTGGTTAGTTTCTGGTCAGTTGGCCCGGTTGATTTTCTCCCTATATTGCACTTTTCTATCACATTTGTTGTAGGCGTAAAAAATGAACCTCTAAAAATAATGTTTGATTTGGATGTGAGTCTAATGAAGAGTAGTACGATGTACAGTAGGGTTCATTTTGAATATTGAAAAAACAAGGGGAAAATAACGAAAATGATGAATGCTGAAAAATGATGAAAATGATGAAAAGTCCTCCAATATCCCGTATTGGAGGACTTTACTTAGGAAAGCGTGAATTTGAAAATAAGTTGAATCAATCGAATGCAGGCAGATGATAAAAAATGTGATAGAAATTAAGAAAAACTAAGGCCAATGACACACTTGGCTGTTCCACCGAAGCGTTTAACGCTTCGCTTTGGCGCGTCGGTTGACACACAGAGCGGTTTTTAAAAGCGTTTATCGAGTCGTTTCAGTTACAAATTACCTTGGAGTATCATATAGCTGTTTGTGAAAAAAGTAATCGTGTATACATACATACATATGTATACATTTATGCATATGCATTTTGGGCAAAGTGATTCTAAGACTATTTTTCTTTCAAAATCTGTAATTGCCTACTTTTAGAAACTAAGTACCCACAATTGTTTCATTTCCCCACACTGTATGCTAGCCATTCTTCAAAAATCAATTTTCTTAACATATTTTCATTCCCATATCCCATGCATTCATCAATGCATCCTGAAAATTTCAGCTCGATCGGATTTCGCAGCTACGAACAAATCGAAAAATGCTCGAAAAACCGAGTCGTTGGGTCATTTCTCTCGTCTACCGACTCGGTTCCGAAACCGAGAGACAGTCCGCTCCGCGGTGTGTGTCATCACAATGTTAAATGAATGCACTGCTAAACCGACTCCGTTTTCCTCTCGGGAAACGCTTCGCTGGAACCGCCGTGTCTGTCATTGGCCAAAGACTCGAGGATAGGAAGACATTTGTGTCTTACTTAAATTAATATTTGACACGTCCGATGCATTCAGTTGCTGAAGGTGCTCATGAGCAAAAAATTTAATCTAGTGTAAACAATTTAAAAACAAAATAATTTACGCCGATTTTAATCACTTTCCTTTAAAATCTAAATTGTAACGAAATATATTTTGCTACCCCGTTCACATTTTACACACATTGCAACCCTTCTTCCAGACTATTAAAACTATCTAGGAATCAATGAACTTATTTCAAAAAACGTATGCCGGTCTGAAACTTCGATCGATTCGACACGAAGTTGACTTTGATAAGTTTAAATATTTACTATGGCAAGAATATATTTCGTATCCTCTTGGGCAATCTGTCCTCTGTCTGGTCCATTGAGTTGGTTGGTGTTGTTATATTTGGAACTTGGAACTTCTTCTCGTCTACCGCTTATATTTGCACTTAGCCAATTGACCCAAGACCTACTTCTTGTGTACAATATCAATTCGAGGCCACTGGATAACAAACTCCGGCCAGTTGGGGATGTTCAAAGGGCATCGAATGAAAATAGTGTATAGAAACGAAAAATAGCAGATGAATATAAGTATGTATGTATGTCTTTATTATTTCTTCCCATACAAAACATATTCTCAAGGGTGTCAAATAGAAGCTACTCTCCTTAAACTGTTAGCTTAGAGAAATTGTCGTCTTTTGGAGGGTTCTTCTTTCGGCTGCTTTATGTCTTCTCGAGAAATGGTTTTAAATCGTCTCCCTAGTTTGTCCGTTGGTAACAGTTCATTAGCTTTAGGTTCGAGTTCTCATTCCTATTATAAACTAACCTTGGCCGATAATTTTGATGGTTTTGTTCAGATAGTTTTTGAAAATAGATTTCGAAAAAAAAGGGAGTGGTGCTTCCTATTGCATGTTTGGGTGGTTGTTTGCTTTGACGTATTTCCGGACAGGAGTTGTTAATAAAAATCAACTGTCAGGCAGATGGGATGGCATAGTGCTTGAATGATTCTTCGAAGTGTCTTCGGAATGGAGCTGAGTGCTGATTGTAGTGAAGGGATGGCGTTTGGGTTGAAGATCGGAGTTTTAATAAAAGATACTTTTTGTTGTGAGTGAGATGGATATGAATTTGATTCAGGTCACGTTCACAGTTTCAATTTGACAGAATGCAATACACTTGATGCTATTGGGGAGTGATATTATGATTTGCCTTTATTTTGTAGATACTGAGGAGAATATTCGACTGTGGGCTATTGATCTTGATTGCAGAGAAAATTTGATTGCTTTAGAGTGATGGTGTTGTAATGAGACAGTCAATTATTTACGTGCTTTCAATAATTGGATACTAAATAATTCATTGAAGTATTTTCTTTGTTTAGCTGTTATTTTGTTTGTTTACTAGACATACTAAGTATTTGCTATTTACAATAGTTTCATCAATACGTCTATTGCTTAAATTTAGGTATTTTAAGTTTGGAAATTTTTAATCAAACCCGTAAAGTGGAATGGAATTTTAAGGCCGCTTTCAATTTTCCGAATAAGACTGCAGAGTTCGATTTTTACCATAATTTTATCTGGTGTGCTTTGGTCGAGGATGGCATCAATCAGAGTTCATGTTAAACATTCAGGGGTGTGCTCAATGTGCATGCTATAGCTGCTCCAAAAGCATAGCATAGCATCACTTTAGCAAGTGTCAAAATTTGCAGTAGCTAGGTGAAGTAGCTATGGATATTGGACAGCCAAGAGCTGCTACGAAGGTCAGCCTTTACACAGGAAATTCAAAAATAATTTTGTTTCAATTTTTTTATTGTAATTTTTGCATTTTCGTGGATCAGTTCAATACTTCCATTGCACTTTGGAAACTGTATGAAATTTAAGAGTTTTTAACGTACAGCTGCACAGTCCATTAAAATTTCCCTAACATATTTAAAAGTATTACTTGAGCTAAAATTTTTGGAGGTCATAGATGTATATAACAGGTAGGTCCACAGCTTGCTAGAATTCAGATCTCTTAAATTTTTTGGCAACGGCGGGCATTTAAGTGAATTTTCAGATACTGCCATATTTCCAAGCAGTGTAAATTTTTGTTAAAAAAAAGTACAATGAATGAAAATTTACTATGTTCAAAGTTTGCTTATGATAAAAAACAGGAAATTTTGAGCCTTGTGTAGGCGTTGAGTGCCTTAAAGTAGGCAAGGATTTTTTTTGAAATTTCGATTCATCATAACTTCTAAGAAAAACAATGGATCATCGTGAAATTTTCAGAGCGTATTGATGTAGACTAGAATTTAACACTCATGGACTTTCAAAACTGTGCAGGCAACTCTGTAGCTACTGCAGGTTCCTGAACAAAAATCGTTCAAATCATCGACCTTCCTGAAAAATTTTTGATTGTTGAAAATTAACGCAAATTTATTGATAAATTTTGACTTTTATCCAAAAATTCAAATAAAAATTTCAAAAATCTCGCTGTAAACAAGAACGGCAACCCGTGATCAAATTACCTCTTTTTTCAGCACTCAAAACTTCTGTTCACGAGAACTGACGATCGGATAATGCGATCAATATGCAATTAACAGGACATGTTGAAATTAGCTAGCATCAGGTCTCATAGAAGTGATTTTGAATTACGGATAACACTGTGGAAGTGGTGACATTTGGAAAAATGTCTGAGAAAAAAAAACTGGTTTTTTGCCTATAGCTTCCGAGTTAGCCACCAAATTTTAACAAAATTCACGCAGTATATGAACCTTACTCTAAAATAGATTTAGTAGAAATTTGGTTGAAAAATTAGAATAAGAACCCCAGCTATGGCAATTTTTGTCTCCTAAATATTGTAAATTTGCTCAGGAAAATAAAGATTTTTTTCCTTATAACTTCCGATGCAGTGACGAAATCAAAACGAAATTCATGTGATAAGCATATCTTGTTGCGTTTCTGATTCTGTTGGAATTTCGTTGAAAAACCAGGAAAAGGTTGCCAGCTATGATGAATTTCGTAAATTATTGACTTTTTTTTATCGAGCGATGTTATCATAAAATTTCCAGATGGGAATGGTCCTGCAATGACAAATAACAACAAATATTTACGTTTCAAAAATGTAAAAAGTTAAGACGATGGTATCCCAAAAATTAAATTCACTCCTTTAACTTACAGTGCAGCCATTCAATCGAAACAAAATTCATAGGGTGGGTTTAAAATAACGTGAAGCAGCTATGGTGCTAGCACATGATTGCCAGCATCGGACAGTTTTGTAAATATCGCACCAACAGATGCTTCCATTTTCTATTCAAAAGCAAAGCATTTACAATAAAATAAGCAACCGATATTTAAATGTTCCGAATTTTGGAATTCTTTCGGATGGTAGCTCCAGACATAGTTTAATCGCTGAAACATTCGATGACATCCACGGGTGAAAATGAAATTCAAAGGATAGGCTTATTAAGCACGAGCATGTTATGGTAGATTTATTGCTGCTGTGTTGGACAAATGTTACCAGCACTGAACAATTTCATCATTTGTGTTATAGAAAATGTCGAAGCAACGATCAAAGAACAAACATGTGATGGTGGCGTCGTGATCGATTCAAACCGATTTCGTGACTCTACGCTCTCTACGCTCTTGTTTCTCCAACTTTGCCAGATTTTCAGTTTTATGCAAGCTTTATTTATCTTGTTTTAACAATTAATCAAAGGTTTTTTACTCGCCGACATATATTTTTCATTTTATGAAAAATGTAAGGGCGAAATTTTCATTTTATATTGAATTTTCTACTTGATTAAAACTTAATATTTACTATACTTAATACTTTAATACTTGATATTTTTTATATTTTTATAATTAATAATTTATATTTACAAAATATACTTTAAAACTTTTTAAACTCCGGACTTGACAAAAGGTTGTCGGCGGACTACTTTCCTGTAATTTTTCACTTTAGATGATCCCACCTGAAAATACCATGCATACCGCAAGACGCTTTTATAATGGAGTAGCAAAGAGATTGGTGTTATCAGCTTTTGAAATGCTCTTCGTAAAAAATATCAAAGAATTAAAACGTTTCCATCAACTAATCAAAATGTCTTTTCAGGACGACTTCGCCTAAAATTCCTTTTTATTGGCCCTATGATAGTGTACAGCTCGTTAGTTTTTGACTTTTCGAAACCAGTATCAATATTTTATGCTTAGAATTTAAGCTTTTGAGCAGATTTACGCTGTCTATGGTATTTGGGGCAAGAAGTGAAGAAGCTGATCGCAATTAAAAAAATGCTTTTCTGAGAAATTTTCGTTGAATAAAATTCGCAGATGTATAAATATTGTCACAACCAAGCAAATAAAAATGAATAAAAATGAATAATCTTCCACGTTTCAAGTGATACACATCAATAAGATATGCATTATAAACTATTGTAAAACGATGCATATCTTTGAAGCCATTTAGTGAAATTCAATTCGTAATGAAAACCCCTCTACATATATTTTTTTTTTGGAATCCTAAATATACGTCAATATCTTGCAATTCAATTATATCAAGGTAGTAAAGAAAAAGTCTTTGAATTAATATTAATTTTGAACTATTTTTTATATTGCCCAACTTTTTACTTTCTTTTTTCAAATACGATATCATTATCCACTGGTGCACCAATTTACCGCTTGAAATTTAGTAACCAGTCCCACGAAAATTGAAGGTACAATCCCCTTATCATGTTAATAGAATTTTCGGAAATTGAAAATTTAGAGCATCTCCTTAAAAGCTTTGGGTATAGAGTCAAACAAAATTAAAAAAGTCTAGCGCATCAGAACCGCTAGAAAATTTATTTTCGAAGAAGCTATCTTTGAGGGATTTAAAAATGTGTGAAGAAGTTATACACTTTTTTGTAGTATCATATCAACCATTTCTTTATAGCATTTTCTATAACACAAATGATGAAAATGTTCAGTGCTGGCAACATTTGTCCAACACAGCAGCAATAAATCTACCATAACATGCTCGTGCTTAATCAGCCTATCCATTGAATTTCACTTTCATTACCATCCGAAAAATTTCCATAACTCGGAACATTTAAATATCGGTTGGTTATATTATTTTTAATGCTTTGCTTATGAATAAAAAATGGAAGCAACTGTTTGTCACGATTAGTAGAAATTTTGTTACATAGAACATAGAACACAATATAAACATAAAAAAAAAACAAACACAATTCATGAGTTAGTTTAGATTGTTAGTTTAGATTGTTAGTTTAGCTGTTAGTTTTAGCTAAGAAGTTACAACAAGACAACACGAGTAATCACCGAGCGACACGAACTCAAATGGATATCTACCGAAGATACATGCAAACAGTCTGGAACATGAAAACAATCTGTAGCAAAGCACATGAAAACAATCAACACCAAGTCACGACAAACAATGATACGCACAACATCACCATAATTATCAACAATGAAATCCCGATCGCGACATGGCCAAAACACAGCGATATCTATGAGATATCGCGAATTGCATTGTTCCGACACAAATTAGCCGACAAGGCAGAGCAACGTATGGGCCGAGCCGTCAATGTCGACGACACCCGACCTAGGCCAAAAATTGACCTACATACGATGGATACCGAGCGGATACCCGAATTGCCGATTCCCGAATTCAAAGCCACAGATCGAAAGGCGATGAAAGTAAATGTAGAAATATCAACATAATTGACCCGAGATGCGGAGGATGATCGACATGCACGAAAGAAAACTGAGGTCCGGAGGATATCAGCGTACGCGTCAGGAAATATTCACACCCGAAAACTTCGACACGCACAAATCATCATCGCACGAAAAACACGGCGGACGAATCCACGGCCGTAAGCTAATATTAGCTAATACGAACACATCAAAGGTTACCGGGAGGATCGCGCACATGTTTTCTCACGGAATAAGGGGTTTTCCTGGAGCACCACCTGATTTCAAGTTGAATTTGTGTGTTTACGAATGTTGATATTCGGAAACGTCAACTGGGAGAAACGTCAGTGGAGATGTTCCAAGTCAGACCGTCCCAAGTTGGGGATGTGTGGTGAATTTGAAACCCAACACTCAGATGAGTGAAATTGAATTCGGGTGAGTGCACCAAACGGATTTTGAAAATCCCGCTGTCGCCAGGAAAATTTTCCTGTGGGCAGGATTGATGAAAGAGGGTCTCTTTTGCCGTGAATTGGGTGAGTGGACGGAGGTCTTGACCTGCAGGTGCAGAATCAATCTGATAAGTTATTTTCTTTTGGCTTTTTGCATATTTGGACGCGGACTTGGCGAAATTATAACCACTGACGGTAATCTGGAGAATTTGGAAGCGGCAGCATTAGTAGTAACTAAACGTTTGTGGTACTGGAAAAAATCTGCGAGGGAGGATTTCAGTTTCAGTGGACGAAATAGCCGTTTTGCGAAGTGTGAATCGAACGTGGAGGACAAGTTACGAGGGACGTTTGTGAAATTGAATTTCCACTCGATTGCGAAGGATCAATCTACGAAAAGGGCCCCATCGTGGGAGTAAGAGCATCGCGGCGATCCAGAATAAACCCGAAATCGGCAGGTTAGATAGCTAGTTAGTTAAAATTGTGGATTTAAATTTAGTAGAATTTTACAAGAAGGAAGAAATTTTTGAGAAGATTACCATTGAATGGTAACGCGTCAGAAGATAACGTAGTATTATTATTTAAATACAATAAAGTGTGTGATCGTGAATTGTGCGGGGTTTGTAATTATCGATAGCGAATCGGTATCCTCTTCTCGCTTCAGGGCGACGGTAGCGAGGCAGTGTTTCGGGTTAGAAGCAAGTGGCGCCCACCCGCGACCTTTTTTCTTCGCGAGCGAAGGCCGCCCGAAAACTGCCGCCCTTGTAAAGGGTTCTAGAGCGCGTTGCGGCGAGTAACGGTGACAAATTGGCGCCCAACGCGGGGCATATAACGGTAATAGCGGTAAAAACGGTACGCAATTGTACTCGTGAAAATTTGATGAGCCAAGTCCCAAATTGTGGGAAGGCATTTGGGCGCGTAAATTAATGTTTATAGCGTATAGATGTATAGCGAATTTTAAAGTATATTACGCGAGAACGGTGATAGTATCTTCATTTTGAAATTCATTTTGAATATTTTTGAATTTTTAAAGTTGGATTATACTAGTTCATAATATCTATATATACATATATTTTTATTGATATCATTTTATGATAATATATTTGAATTCTGAATTTTTCTGTGTGTGACAGAGTGGATGAGCAAGAGTTCTGATTGTGCAATAGAAATAGTGAATTTTGCAATTTGTGCGTACGGGAGGTGTGAAAGTGTGATAGTGTCCTATAGAAGAGTTTCAGGTAAAACCACAAAGAAGCTGTGGTAGATAGTGGCATTGATTACGGTGTTAACGGTACGCATAGAAGGGAACAAAAGGTCTTTCCTTTCATTATTCCTTTCAAGATTCAGTATATTGAAGATAACGTGTGTAAACTAATAATCTTATAGATTGTCACTTTAAAATATATATATATATATATATATATATATATATATATATATATTTTGCGAAGCATTTATTTTTTCCGGATCGATTATAGGTGGAATTTTTTGATACATTGTTCTCTTAATGAGGTTCTCTTATAGCTAAATTCTTGGGGGATAATGTGTTAGAGTGACTGAGAAGTGCAATTTCGGGTGAAACAGATTGAAGAATTAGGTTTTAGTGCGTGATCGTCGGAAGGTTGCGATTTTGGTGAGGGCATTTTGCTGTTTCGCGGTTTTTCGTTACATATTGTCTGATCAAAAATCCGATCCGGTTGTTCAGCCTACTGTAGGTATTCGTTGGAGAAGATTAAAATCAAGATTTTAGTGGATCATCTAAGTAAGGACGAACTCACGTATGAGCTCGCTATCCGTGGTTTTCCATCGGACACGGTGGAAAATATGCGCAAAACACTAAGGGCTACACTGAAGGCGGAGTCAGCTCTGGATACGTCCTACGTAGAAGCGGCGTATCCATTCGATTTTGAAACCGATTTTTCTGAATTGACAGCGAAAGTATCGGAAGTTGAAGAGCTAATCTCGAAGGTGTTAGGAGATAAAACTTCGTCGGACTATCTAAAGGTTAGGGTCAAGATAGAATTCGGTTTCCGCCGACTAAGTAAGATGCAGGCATCCACACCCGAACAGCTGGAGGGTGCACAAAAGATCCGTAATCGACTCATCATAGCCATGGGTAACTTAGTAGACAAAACCGAGGGGGATAGTGAAGTCGAGGCTGAGTTTGAGGATGATTCCCGGACGAGGGTTGCACCGCAAGAGGTGAAGGCATCGTCCCTGGTGGAAGTAGCAAAATGGGGCTTAAGCTCAGCGGAGATGCGTCAGGGTCTGTAAACGCTTTCCTTGAGCGGGTTGAGGAGTTACGGCAGGCGAGAGGTCTCACAAAGTCACAGCTCTTCAGGGCAGCTGCAGACCTATTTGACTCGCGAGCGCTGATTTGGTTTAGAGCCAACCGCGGGTTAGTGGCGTGCTGGGATGAGCTCGTGGAGGAGCTTAGGGCAGAGTTCTTGCCGATGGACTACGAGGACCGCCTTCGTGATGATATCCGTAAACGAACTCAAGGCGAGAACGAATCGACGGGGGTGTATGTGGTAGTAATGGAGTGCCTTTTCTCGCGTTTGAAACAAAGCTGCTCGGAGGAAGAGAAATTGAGGACTTTGCGCAGAAACATTTCGCCTTTCTATCAACAACACTTGAGCTTGACGCCGATATCATCGATTGCGGATCTGGTGAAGATGGGGCGAACGCTGGATGCCACAAGGGCATCGGTAGCGGCTTTTGTACCGCCCAATACTCGTCCAAGACGATGTTTGGAACCGGACTTGCCCGCCCAACCTACAGAGCAGGTAGCCGCGCTGTCCGAACGGAGCCGCGTACAGTGCTGGAACTGTAGGAGGGAAGGCCATGTGTCTAGAGAATGTAAAGAGCCTCGGCGTTGTTTCGGTTGCGGTCGTCAAGGGGGTTTGCGAGCTGCTGTCCAACGTGTCGAGCTAGGGCAGCGGAGCCAGAGGCCCATGTGCGATCAGAGCGGCAAGCTCCGGGAAACGGTCGCCGTGCTCACTAGGTGACCGAGCGAGTACTAGAAGGAGGTCGCAACGAGTGGGAAAGTCTCCGATCGTGGACTACGCGTTAGCTAGCAGTGGTCAAGACAGTCACCCTCACTTGCGGGTGGAGATAGCGGGCATTGTCATGGAGGGTCTGTTAGATTCGGGCGCGAGTCGTACTATTCTGGGAGAAAGAGGATGGGCTCGTTTAATCAGCAGAGGAGTGATGCTGAACCAGGGCGAAATTGAAGAGGTGCGGCTTGCGAACGGCGAGATGTGCAAGGTGAACGGTGTAGCGCATCTGAACTTCGCGCTGAATGGTCGAAAGAGGGAATTGGAAGTACTGGTCATTTTGGCAATCCCTCAGGAAGTAATATTGGGAGTAGATTTTTGGCAAGGCTTCGGAGTAGTATTGGACATGAAGGGTCGACGGTGGACATCCGTTGCTGTGGCAGAGACCGTGTCGGGGAAGGTGCTACGCGGTCAATCTCACCTATCCGAAGAGCAAAACTAACTGGAATGTTGACTGAGCAATTTTGTCTGATGGGCGATGGGTTGGGTTGCGCGAAGTCTGTGAAGTATGGGATCAAAACGACGGCGGCTCCAATTAAGCAACGATACTATCCAGTCTCGCCCGCGGTACAACGCCAAATAAATCTGGAGCTGGATGAGATGCTAAGGTTAGGGGTAGTTGAGCCGTCGTCGAGTCCTTGGTCTTCGCCAATTCTTTTAGTCCGAAAGAAAGACGGGTCCTATCGTTTTTGTGTGGACTTTAGGAAGGTGAATGCAGTGTCCGAGAAAGATGCTTATCCCCTGCCGTATATCTCCACGACGCTGGAGAAACTACGGAATGCGAAGTACTTGTCGACGCTGGACGTGAAGTCTGCGTACTGGCAAGTACCTATGGCAGAGGATTCACGTCAATATACTGCATTCACTGTACCAGGAAGAGGCCTGTTTCATTCACAATTCTGGGGCTACGTGGCAACGCTTAAGAGATACAGTGTTGGGACCCGCTCTCGAACCGTTCGTATTTACATACTTAGATGATATTATTGTGGTTACAGACACTTTTGATCGAAATTTGGAGATATTGCGAGAGGTTTTCACGCGTCTGAGAGAAGAAGGCTTACGCGTGTCAAGAGAAAAGTGCCATTTCTGCAGGGCACAATTGAAGTATTTGGGGTACGTGGTAGACGAGGAAGGGCTGCATGTCGATCCTGAGAAAGTGAAGGCCATAAGTGAGTATCCCCGGCCGGGATCAGTGAAGCAAGTCAAACAGCTATTGGGGATGGTATCATGGTACCGTCGGTTTATCCCGGATCATGCTATTATGGTGGCTCCACTAAACGATCTTTTAAAGAAAGGGCGTAATTTCAACTGGTCCAGTGATTGTGAACGGGCATTCAATGCCTGTAAACATAAGTTGTCCACCGCACCGGTGTTGGCGTGTCCCGACTTCGATCTGCCCTTTAAGGTGCAAACCGACGCTTCAAATGTGGGTATAGGAGCGGTGTTGAGCCAGGCGCACTCTACGGGAGAAAAAAGGGTATGTTATTTGAACATTTTTGATTCCAAAATTGTCAAATATGATTTGGCGCCATATACGTTTCTTTTTAATTCAAATAATCTCACTTCATTTCAATAACGCTGTATCAAAGTGAGTCAACGTTGTATCAATGTGAGTCTTGCTTGTTTTAATGTTTTATTTTTCATTCAATGATGAAACATTTTGATTTGAAAATAAAATTTTTATAATAAAGTGGAATTCAAATAAGATTCCCTTTTGATTTAAAAGTGTTTCAACTTTTGATTTAAAGTGATTCTAAAAAAATGTTAAGTGATGAAATTTTTCTGAGTGTAGGTATAAGCATGGGATTAGAATTGATTTGTATATTAAAAAATAAAAAAAAATACCGATAGCGTGGTGGTGGTGAAAGTTTCCTCCTTGTCATTTGTTTTCCTTTATTTTTTTTCCTTTTGTTGCTTCTTTTTATATTACTTTCGTTTTTTTTTTCATCCTTCCCCTTTGGCATTCGTTGTAGAGAATGACCTTCGTATGGTGAAGTAGCGTATCCTTAAAACGAGTTCGAAGGGCATTAGTATTTTAGATAATAAGGGTAAAAGTACCGACACCAGGCAAATCTAAAACATGCAACATATAAACATGCAGGGAAAATGATGATTGGAGTAGTAGAGACGTGGATGTAAAGAGTGTGCTTGCATGACGAGAAGGGAATGGGTGTTGTGTGATATAGCGTTAAAAAAAAAAATTCAGAATTCAAGTATCGAGCGGGATGGACGGACATTTGAGCCGGCTTCCGGGTATTGCGTGGTAAGTGAGAATTATAAATCGCGGTTATTCGAACGGGGATGGTCGAGAATTTCTATGAAATTCTCTGAAGCGAGGGGGGTGTCACGATTCGTAGAAATTTTGTTACATAGAACATAGAACACAATATAAACATAAAAAAAAAAAATCTCCATCGTCCTCTAAAAGAGAGAACGATGGAGATTGGGCAACAACCACAATTCATGAGTTAGTTTAGATTGTTAGTTTAGATTGTTAGTCTAGCTGTTAGTTTTAGCTAAGTAGTTACAACAAGACAACACGAGTAATCACCGAGCGACACGAACTCAAATGGATATCTACCGAAGATACATGCAAACAGTCTGGAACATGAAAACAATCTGTAGCAAAGCACATGAAAACAATCAACACCAAGTCACGACAAACAATGATACGCACAACATCACCATAATTATCAGCAATGAAATCTCGATCGCGACATGGCCAAAACACAGCGATATCTATGAGATATCGCGAATTGCATTGTTCCGACACAAATTAGCCGACAAGGCAGAGCAACGTATGGGCCGAGCCGTCAATGTCGACGACACCCGACCTAGGCCAAAAATTGACCTACATACGATGGATACCGAGCGGATACCCGAATTGCCGATTCCCGAATTCAAAGCCACAGATCGAAAGGCGATGAAAGTAAATGTAGAAATATCAACATAATTGACCCGAGATGCGGAGGATGATCGACATGCACGAAAGAAAACTGAGGTCCGGAGGATATCAGCGTACGCGTCAGGAAATATTCACACCCGAAAACTTCGACACGCACAAATCATCATCGCACGAAAAACACGGCGGACGAATCCACGGCCGTAAGCTAATATTAGCTAATACGAACACATCAAAGGTTACCGGGAGGATCGCGCACATGTTTTCTCACGGAATAAGGGGTTTTGAAACGCAAATTAGCCACCTACCTGGCATTGGATGCCGAAATCCTGGAGCACCACCTAATTTCAAGTTGAATTTGTGTGTTTACGAATGTTGATATTCGGAAACGTCAACTGGGAGAAACGTCAGTGGAGATGTTCCAAGTCAGACCGTCCCAAGTTGGGGATGTGTGGTGAATTTGAAACCCAACACTCAGATGAATGAAATTGAATTCGGGTGAGTGCACCAAACGGATTTTGAAAATCCCGCTGTCGCCAGGAAAATTTTCCTGTGGGCAGGATTGATGAAAGAGGGTCTCTTTTGCCGTGAATTGGGTGAGTGGACGGAGGTCTTGAGCTGCAGGTGCAGAATCAATCTGATAAGTTGTTTTCTTTTGGCTTTTTGCATATTTGGACGCGGACTTGGCGAAATTATAACCACTGACGGTAATCTGGAGAATTTGGAAGCGGCAGCATTAGTAGTAACTAAACGTTTGTGGTACTGGAAAAAATTTGCGAGGGAAGATTTCAGTTTCAGTGGACGAAATAGCCGTTTTGCGAAGTGTGAATCGAACACGGAGGACAAGTTACGAGGTACGTTTGCGAAATTGAATTTCCACTCGCTTGCGAAGGATCAATCTACGAAAAGGGCCCCATCGCGGAAGTAAATGCATCGCGTCGATCCAGAATAAACCCGAAATCGGCAGGTTAGATAGCTAGTTAGTTAAAATTGTGGATTTAAATTTAGTAGAATTTTACAAGAAGGAAGAAATTTTTGAGAAGATTACCATTGAATGGCGTCAGAAGATAACGTAGTATTATTATTTAAATACAATAAAGTGTGTGATCGTGAATTGTGCGGGGTTTGTAATTATCGATAGCGAATCGGTATCCTCTTCTCGCCTCAAGGCGACGGTAGCGAGGCAGTGTTTCGGGTTAGAAGCGAGTGGCGCCTACCCGCGACCCTTTTTCTTCGCGAGCGAAGGCCGCCCGAAAACTGCCGCCCTTGTAAAGGGTTCTAGAGCGCGTTGCGGCGAGTAACGGTGACATGTTGGTGCGATATTTACAAAACTGTCCGGTGCTGGCAATCATGTGCTAGCACCATAGCTGCTTCACGTTGTTTTAAACCCACCGGATGAATTTCGTTTCGATTGAATGGCTGCGCTGTAAGTTATAAAAGTAGGGTTACCATTGTTCAAACTTTTTAAATCTTTGAAATGTAAATAGTTTATGTTAGTGTCACATGCCACCATCACATGTCTGTTGTTTCATCGTTGCTTCGACATGGCTACTTTTGTTAGAAAGAACCTGAACAATTTCGGTGCGTTGATTGACTCGACGCTTTCTACACTTTCGCCGCTCTGACTTACGCAAATGACACACTAGGCGGTTCCACCGAAGCCTTTAGCGCTTGGGTTCGCGCGTCGATTGACACACACAGCAGTTTTCAGGAGTGTTTATCGATTTGGTTCAGCTACAAGTTACGTCGGAGTTTCATATAGATGCTTGTGAAAAAATTAGTCGTGTATACAAACATATGTTTATATATGTATATGCATATATATGTATATATATGCATATGTATTTTGAGCAAAGTGATTCTAATACTAATTTACTTTCAAAATCTGTAATTATCTACTTTTAGAAATTAAGTGCCCAGAAATGTTTGATTTTCCAATACGGTATGCTAGCCATTCTTCAAAAATCAATTTTCTTAACAGATTTTCATTCCCATATCCCATGCATTCATGAATGCATCCTGAAAATTTCAGCTCAATCGGATTCCGCAGCTATGAACAAATCGAAAAATGCTCGAGGAACCGAGTCGGTGGGTCATTTCTCTCGTCTACCGACCCGATTCCAAAACCGAGAGACGGTCTGCACTGCGGTGTGTGTCATCACAATGCTATAATATAATGTACGACTAAACCGACTCGGTTTTCTCTCGGGAAACGCTTTGCTCGAACCGCCGTGTTTGTCATTGGCCTAAGCCACACCCAGAGCCACCGATCATTTAAGGTTTTTCTTAAAAATGCTGCTCAACGACTCGAAAAAAAAGTTTCGAGAAAAACGCGATGAAAGTTTCAAAAAAACTTTGAACAAATAAAAAACTCTAGCGCACCTGAACCGCTAGAAACACTAATGTTCGAAGAACAGTAGAAGAATCGTACAGGTTTTGAGTGCATATTCCACCACATGAGCTACTTATTACGGCCAAACTGTTTCAAATGCCACGTTTTACTTTCGTCTCAAGAATGCATTATAACTCATATGGTGGAAGGTTTCAGATATTACCACTGGCATGAATTTCAACGTTTATGAGAGCAAAACACGGGTTAATTATATTCGTTATCAGCTGCTTATTTCACAAAATTTTGAAAGCAGCATCTCATATAACATCAATGAAGAAAATGCTCAGTGCCTGCAGCATTGTAACTGAAGTTGGTGTTTGGGGCTGCGATCCGAAAAATTTGCAGAACTTTGCGAATTGTAACATCGGTTATTTATTTTCATTGTAAATGTTTCCGGTATGTATACTAACTGTAAGCATTTATTGATACAAAAGTAGCACAACCGACTCGTGCTGGCAACCTTTCGCCAGTATCAAAGCCAAGAATATATCACATCTGCTTCACGTTGTTTAATTACATTCGAAGTTATAGGAGTATAAAGAAATTTAGGGTTACCTGCAGCGAGTTTTTTCAAATGATCGAAAGCTTAATATTTGCTGTTTATTGTCACTACAATATCATTACCATTTGAAAATTCTACGATAAAACCGCTTAATAAAGATATTGCAATTAAACACAAAACCAACAATAGCTGGCAATCCTATCGTGGCTTTTCAACCAAATTTGGCTTGAATAAAATTTATGACAGGTTTCATTAATTGTATGAAATTCGTATTGATTTCATGACTGCACTGGAAGTTATAGTGCAAAAAGTTTTATTTTCCTGAGCGAATTTTCAAAACCAAAGACACAAAAATTACCATAGCTGGCAGCACCAATCAAATTTTTCAACCAAATTTCCACCAAACATAGATTAGAGTTAGGTTTAGCTACTGTGTCAATTTCATGAAAATCTGGTAACTAATTCACATTTCATAGGGCAAAAAGCAGTTTTTTTTCTTTGTAATTTTTCAAGATGGCACCACTGGCACAGAATTGCCCACAATTCAAAATCGCTTCTATCAAATCTGGTCTTACTTAAGTCCAATGCATTCTGTAAATTTTAGCTGTATCTGATTATTGGTTCGTGAGTTTCCGTGAACAGAAGTTTTTGATGCTAAAAATATAGGTTAACTGGGAGAGGGTTACCGTTCTTGTCCGACATGAAATTTCCAAAGTTTTATTTTGAACGTGTAGATAAAACATAAGATTTATATACAGATTGGTTTTATTGTAAGAAACGGACATTTTTTTGAATATTCGATGGTTTGAATGTTTTCACTTCCAAATTTTTTTTTTTCAAACTGAAGACACCAAAATTATCATAGCTGGCAGGTCCAACCGAATTTCTTGACCAAATTTCTACCAAACGTGGCTTAAAGTAAGGTCCAGCAATTGTGTGAGTTTCGTCAAAATCGAACGATTCAATCAGAATTTATAGGGCTAAAAACAGTTATCTTTTTTAGTGATTTTTCAAGATGGCACCACTGGCACAGAATCACCCGCATTTCATAATCACTTCTATCAGACCTGGTCCTATTTAAGGCCAATACATTCTGTGAATTTCAAATAATTCTGCTAATTGAATCGTGAGTTTCCGTGAACAGAAGTTTTTGATGCTAAAAATATAGGTAAATTGGGCAAGGGTTACCAGGCGTGCCCGTTATACCATATCTTTTTTTTTTTTTTGGTTATGTAAACAAAGCACAAGATTTACATATGAATGGCTGTTTTTTGAAGAAACGGCATTTTTTCAAGAGAGACGATGATTTGAAGGTTTTCACTTTCAGTACCTGCCCTAGCTACAGGGTTGCCAGCACGCTCACTACACATCTACACACATCTCACATCTCACATCTACAACTAAATAATATCAATATGTCCTGAAAATTTCGTAATGATTGAATAGCTCTGTCAAAAGTTATCGAAATTTAAATATTTTCAAATTTTCCCGTCCTCTCTTTAGGCACCCAGCGCACACATAGGGTTAAAAAATTCTAAAGCATTATCCGATTCATATGTAAAACACGTTAGAAATTTATTTCGTTAACTTTATTTTTGCGAAAAACATTTGTGCACGAAATAATAGGTATATTAAAAATATCACTTAAATGGCCGCCGGCGCCAAAAGGTTAACAATAGCTGACATTTAAAGAGACCTGGACCTATTCGGCATATACACCAATGTATCCTGAAAGTTTCAGCTTAATCGGATGGCGCGTTCCCGAGATTATCTCACTGAAATTTGAAATCGATTTTAATACTAATGTTCTTCGAACATTAGTAAAAAATGTGATTTTCAACTTATATCGAGTCATTTATTCTAGGATCATGCAAAAAACCTTCCATTCCTTTGGCAGCTTATAATAGTCTGATTGAGTGTTATCTGCGACGATTCTTCTCTCCTGTTTGCTGTCATGCGCTCGTTAGTCAGAGATCGTGACGCACTCTGCATTCTCCACATAGCACTGAAAAATCTTACAAACATGCGTGTAACTTTAGTCATATTTGTTCAATAAACATGACATTTTCTGTGTAAGTTAAAAAGTTACTTTTCAATTATATTAAAAAAAATGCTCTTTGAGCTTTATTCAAATGAATGTACAATATAAACTGAAACTTATTCTAGTATCGATGATTGCTTTTATCCGATATTTCTGTTGATGCAGCGTCTGCCTTTGCTGCATTTGGTTCATCATGATCGATGCATTTTCACCTGGGCGCGTGTTTGCTGTTTATGCGGGAACGTGTTGTTAACTCTTCCCCCTCTAAGTGCGATAGTCCGCTATCGTTAGAAGTATGGAAGGTTATTAAACCTGGGTTGCGTTTGATTTGCCAATGTGGATGGATAGCTGATTGCTGATGACATTGATGATGGGATAACTGTGACTTCTGTTTTAGGTGAGATCGCCGCTGATGAGATTTTGCGCTTCTGGAGACAAGTTTTCAGAATCAGGTAGGTTGATGTTATGGTTGCCAAGAGGGAAATTAGGCCATAGGTCGTGTACTGGTGAACTTCTTTGTTTGATTTTAGCAATTTTATCTTCTCAGTGTTGTTGATTTTAATTTCGTCCAGCATTTCAAGAGAAAAATGATCCCCATATAATTTTCCTTCGGGTGTAGGCTGGAGTATTGCAGGCAGTGCGTTGATCGTTGATATCTCATGCGCTTCATAGTTTTTCCCATTTATTTTTATTGAAGTATTGTGAAATTTGATTAAGTACGTCCCGTTCAAATGGTGCGTGGATTCTTCTACTTCAAGTTGACCGCAGAACGCATTTAGTAGTAAGTTGCCAGGTGAAATCTCCTCGATGGTTGGAACGTTTGAGCTTTGCAGCAGTCTTGGCAAGCAGCTGGTTAAACTAATATCTACTACATCGGATTCTTTACAAATGAATAAATTGTTATAACATTTACAACTATTAGTTTTTATACCATAGAATTTTTCTTTATTTTTTAATATTTTCTCAAAAGGTATTTCTGTTATTATGTTTCTTTTTACTAATGTTCGAAGAACATTAGTATTAAAATCGATTCGGCCAAAAATTCATATTTCCATATATATATATATATATATATATATATATATATATATATATATATATATATATATATATATATATATATATATATATATATATATATATATATATATATATATATATATATATATATATATATATCATCAAAAAATTTCAGTGAGATAATCTCGGGAACGCGCCATCCGATTGAGCTGAAACTTTCAGGATACATTGGTGTATATGCAGAATAGGTCCAGGTCTCTTTAAATGTCAGTTATTGTTAACATTTTGGCGCCGGCGGCCATTTAAGTGATATTTTTAATATACCTATTATTTTGTGCACAAATGATTTTCGCAAAAATAAAGTTAACGAAATAAATTTCTAACGTATTTTACATATGAATCGGATAATGCTTTGGAATTTTTTAACCCTATGTGTGCGCTGGGTGCCTAAAAAGAGGACAGGAAAATTTGAAAATTTTTAAATTTCGATAACTTTTGACAGAGCTATTCAATCATTACGAAATTTTCAGGACATATTGATATTATTTAGTTGTAGATTTGTGTAGCTCTTAATGAGCGTGCTGGCAACCCTGTAGCTAGGGCAGGCACTGAAAGTGAAAACCTTCAAATCATCGTCTCTCTTGAAAAAATGCCGTCTCTTTAAAAAAAAGCCATTCATATGTAAATCTTGTGCTTTGTTTACATAACCAAAAAAAAAAAAAGATATGGTATAACGGGCACGCCTGGTAACCCTTGCCCAATTTACCTATATTTTTAGCATCAAAAACTTCTGTTCACGGAAACTCACGATCCGATGAGCAGAATTATTTGAAATTCACAGAATGTATTGGCCTTAAATAGGACCAGGTCTGATAGAAGTGATTTTGAAATGTGGGCGATTCTGTGCCAGTGGTGCCATCTTGAAAAACCACTAAAAAAGATAACTGTTTTTAGCCCTATAAATTCTGATTGAATCGTTCGATTTTGACGAAACTCACACAATTGCTGGACCTTACTTTAAGCCACGTTTGGTAGAAATTTGGTCGAAAAATTCGGTTGGAGTTGCCAGCTATGATAATTTTGGTGTCTTCATTTTGAAAATAAAAATTTGGAAGTGAAAACATTCAAACCATCGAATATTCAAAAAAATGTCCGTTTCTTACAATAAAACCAATTTGTATATAAATCTTATGTTTTATCTACACGTTCAAAATAAAACTTTGGAAATTTCATGTCGGACAAGAACGGTAACCCTCTCCCAGTTAACCTATATTTTTAGCATCAAAAACTTCTGTTCACGGAAACTCACGAGCCAATAATCAGATACAGCTAAAATTTACAGAATGCATTGGACTTAAGTAAGACCAGATTTGATAGAAGCGATTTTGAATTGTGGGCAAGTCTGTGCCAGTGGTGCCATCTTGAAAAATTACAAAGAAAAAAAACTGCTTTTTGCCCTATGAAATGTGAATTAGTTACCAGATTTTCATGAAATTGACACAGTAGCTAAACCTAACTCTAATCTCTGTTTGGTGGAAATTTGGTTGAAAAATTTGATTGGTGCTGCCAGCTATGGTAATTTTTGTGTCTTTGGTTTTGAAAATTCGCTCAGGAAAATAAAACTTTTTGCCCTATAACTTCCAGTGCAGTCATGAAATCAATACGAATTTCATACAATTAATGAAACCTGTCATAAACATTATTCAGGCCGAATTTGGTTGAAAAGCCACGATAGGATTGCCAGCTATTGTTGATTTTGTGTTTAATTGCAATATCTTTATTAAGCGGTTTTATCGTAGAATTTTCACAGCAAATATTAAGCTTTCGATCATTTGAAAAAACTCGCTGCAGGTAACCCTAAATTTCTTTATACTCCTAAAACTTCGAATGTAATATAACAACGTGAAGCAGATGTGATATATTATTGGCTTTGATACTGGCGAAAGGTTGCCAGCACGAGTCGGTTGTGCTACTTTTGTATCAATAAATGCTTACAGTTAGTATACATACCGGAAACATTTACAATGAAAATAAATAACCGATGTTACAATTCGCAAAGTTCTGCAAATTTTTCGGATCGCAGCCCCAAACACCAACTTCAGTTATTTCTTCATTTCTTCATATTTTCTTCATTGATGTTATATGAGATGCTGCTTTCAAAATTAAAATTAAACGTTGAAATTCATGCCAGTGGTAATATCTGAAACCTTCCACCATATGAGTTATAATGCATTCTTAAGACGAAAGTAAAACGTGGCATTTGAAACAGTTTGGCCGTAATTAGCAGCACATGTAGTGGAATATGCACTCAAAACCTGCACGATTCTTCTACTGTTCTTCGAACATTAGTGTTTCTAGCGGTTCAGGTGCGCTAGAGTTTTTTAATTGGCTTAACTAGAAGAGTTTCGTATGTTTCCTGTCTTGTAATCGGAATATTGATTATATAAAGTATGGTTTCGTGATTACTGATAATTTTTATGTCAGCTAATTCTAGGGCTTCTTCTACAGCCGAAAAGGGTAATAAATCTTTGTTTAACGTATCGGTAGCTAAATTTATTTCTTTTTTTGATAGAATGAGGGAGCTGATGATTATCATTTTTGCCCAATGTATGGCGTAGTTAATGTTTTTCAATTCCTCTTTAACAATTTTCATTTTGTATTTTAATTCGGAAAAATTATTATTATTTGCCCTTTTTTCTTCATTTAATATTTTTTGTATGTCATTCGTTATCTTCATTATCTTGTTAATTCGTTGGTTATACAATTCGTTTATTACAACTTGTTTATTACTATTACTTAGGATGTTGTTTATCTTTTCTTTTATCGTCACTAGGTCTTCGTGACCAGGGCTTCCGGCTATCCATTTCCATGCCGAGCCTAGAAAATTTAGTGATCTTTTCGCTTTCCGAGGTTTTAGGTTATGGATTAAAGTCTCAATTTGGTGGAATTCATGCATCAAATATCGTGAGAGTGGATTATGTTGGATTATTGATAGATTCAGAATAGGGTGAACGTCGGTAATAAATCGTTCGTACTGGTGTAAAGGTGTTATGACACTACATTTTTGTATGAGCGAATAGGCCTTACTAGCCAATAATGTTAGACTGTTAAATATTAATGCCATAATTAATGTGGTGTGCTATAATAATGCGGCCGGCTTCGCATTATTCAGCTGCTAGCAGCTGAAATTTTGACAAGTCGGAAATTGAATGTGTCATATTAGAATATTTGACACATTTTAGCCTTGATTCCAGCAAACCTTCGACATTTCGATAACAGTTAATCGTCACTGTCAAAACGAACAGTTGTTTTGACTGCACTCACCTACTTGTCTCTTTCACACTAAATATTTCGATCTCTTTTCTTTTCGGATTAATAATGAGATGATTAATGTGCAAAATAATGTAGTGTCATAACACCTTAAGTCTATAATGTGAATTATTTTAAAGTTTCCGTCCTTTATCTTTGTCTGTCCCAGATAGAAAGATATAATTTGCGAGTTAGTATAGTCCAAAATTTGTACGTTTGCGTTGATCGCGTGGGCGATGAACCTGAAAGAAGTTAATTTCGAATTTTATCTTTATGTATTATTTTGCCAGATTCAGTTAGTATAGTCGTATTTCTGTTCTCCCTAACAACTTCCTGTCGGTATCTAGGGTTTAGTTTTGTTCCGATTCTTTTGTTCTGTCTGACGTAAATAACCTGTCCTGTATCGTAAGTCTTTATAGGTTGCCGACTTTTATTGTGGTGGATCATGTCGGTCATTTGTTTGCGTTTGATCTTCTCTATATTACTGAGGCGCGCATTCTCTAATTCTTCAGGGGTGATATTTGGAATTCGGCCGTGGTAAAGCTCTACTGGTTTCTTACCTGTAGTCGAGTGAATTGTGAAATTGTACTGCACGTTCGAAGAGTTCTTCGAAGGGTCTAGGAGGTCCGTCGCGTTTCAGGCATCTCATGATCTCTATGAGAGTGGAGTGCCAGCGTTCAATTTGACCGTTGACTTCACTTTTGTACGGAGGAGTTCAAAAGAGCTTAATTTTAAGTTCGTCCTCTATCATGGACTCTAAGGATGCGGATCTAAGTGCACCTTCGTTATCGATTGCCACCATTTCGGGGACACAGTAAAAAAATAGTATATCTCGTAGGGGACGTCTGACGTCCTCAGCGGATTTTGTTGGTATAACTTTGGCTTGAACAAATTTTGTGAATTTATCTATTGCTGTGAGTACGCGTTTTTTCACCGTCATGAATATGTCAATGTGAACAATATGTCCAGGATATTTTGGAATGGGTGTCGGTTCTAAGAATGGTTTGTTCGGGTGTCTGTCATATTTGTTTTCTTTGCATATGGTACAAAGTTTAACCAGTTGTCTGATTTTGGAGGACATTTTCGGAAAGTAAAAATTCTCTAATATTTGTTTGCGGTTTTCTTCCGCGTTACGGTGTGCTCTCTTGTGAGTTCGAAGGATTCGTTCTTCTTGTTCTGCCTCGTTGGGAATGTCTTCTACCAGTTTTTGTGTAAAGCGAATTCTGTAGTCTTTAAAGTGATGGGGATAAATAGTTTGGGTGAGACCCATAGTAGGTTCGTCAGTGAGGAGTCCATTTGTCAGATGTGGATTTAGATACCTTTTAAAAATGTTTATTATGTCGTGCTCGGAATAGTTTCTTTGAATAATGATGTGCCTGGTGTAGTTTTCAAAGGGGTTTACAATCTGATAACTATTTTATTCTCCGATTTTAAGAAGGAGTTGATTTTTAAATACGTTAACTGGTGATTCGACAGAAGGAATAAGGTTGTGTGCCGAACTATCGTCACTATGTTCTGTAGGTGTCATGGAATTTATTTCGTTTGTATTGTGTGTCAGAGTAGTCGGTTCTTTGATTTCTTGAGGGGGTCTAGAAAGAGAATCGGCGACGACGTTCGCTTTACCTGGTTTAAAACGTAACTCATAATCATATTCTTCAAGAATGGCTTTCCAATGGTTGAGTTTACTCTTTGTGTTTTTTGAACTGAGTGCGTATGTAAGGGGTTGATGGTCGGAGAAAATTCGTACATGGTTGGAGCCGTAAAGATAATTTCGAAGGGAATTTAATGACCAAATAATTGCTAACATATCTTTTTCATTCGTTGCGTAGTTTTCCTCAGTTTTACTCAGAGTTCTGGACAAGAATGAAATAGGCTTGTTATCTTGAGATAAGACAGCACCGATCGCATAATTGGAAGCATCGGTTGTTAGCTCGAATGGCTTAGTGAAGTCTGGATGGGAAAGTACAACATCTTGTGATATGAGAATATTTTTGAGCTTTTCATAAGCTAGAGCTGCTTCTTTATCGAGTGAGATTGGTTTGTTTTTGGATGAGTTTTTTGATACTCGTCCATCCTCTCCTCTTAAAAGGGATGTCAGGGGTTTGGCAATTTTTGCATAATCTTTAATAAACCGTCGATAGTACCCTGACATGCCTAGGAAAGAACGTAAGTCTTTGAGAGTTTTGGGAAGCGGGAATGAAGCGATTGCTTCAAATTTCTTGGGGTTTGTTTTGATGCCATCTACGCTGACTATAAACCCTGAGAATTCAACTTCTTTTTTTAGGAATTCGCATTTGTCCAAATTAATTTTCATATTGGCATCTTTCAGGGTTTGAAGAACTATGTCTAGATTTTCAAAGTGGTCTTTTTCAGTCTTACCGAAGACTATTATGTCATCTATATAAATGCGGCAGCGTTTTCCAATGTGTTCTCGAAGGATGTCGTCTAGTGCCCTTTGAAATATTGCTGGGCCGTTTTTTAAGCCAAATGGAAGGCGAACGAATTCATATTTGCCATTATTGATGGCGAAAGCGGTTTTCTCGATGTCGGAATCTGATGAAATCCGCTTTTTAGGTCGATGATTGAAAAATATTGATTTTCACCAAGGTTGGAGAGGACATCATTGATGTCGGGAATAGGATAAGCATCGGTTACTGTAATGGAATTCAATTTCCGGTAGTCGATGACCATTCAAAATTTTTTCTCTCCTGATGCATCCGGTTTTTTCTTTACTATCCAGACTGGTGCATTAGAAGGGGACTTGGAAGGACGTATGATATTGTCGTTTAAAAGTTGTTGAATTTCTTTTTCGACTTCGTCCTTCAGCGCCATTGGATAAGGGTAAGATCTAGCATAGACTGGGTCGTTGGTTGTCGTAAGAATTTCCTCTTTTACAGTAGTTATGTAGGTCAGGCTTCTGTTTGGCTCTGATGCTAGGTTAGGGTATTTTTCGAGAATATGTTTCAGGGTTTTAATTTGTGATTCGGTCATATGATTGGTTCTTAGGTTTAGGTGATTCACGGTCTGGGAAATTTGTTGTTTGAGGGGTATCCAGATATTCCCTTTGATCGTCATAAAATTATTGTTAGTGTGAATAACTGCTTGGAGGGTTTTTAAGCTGTCATTCCCAATTATTCCTGCAAATGTTTTTAATGGTGGTAGGATGAAGAACTTTAATTTTTCGATGTTGGGTCCAAATAAAGGAATAAAGGCATGGTGTGTTATATTGATTGATCCGCCAACAGAATTTACATCAAAGGATTTTTCATTTTTTATGGGATATCGTATGAATCGTGGCTGAATGTAATTTTTGTTCGAGCCGGTGTCAATAAGAAATTTGAGACTTTCTCCGCTCTTCGCGGTGTATTCCATGTATGGAAGCGAAGAGCTCAACAATCTAAAAAATGGACGTTGTCCTGTTCGTTTTCAGTATTCTGGTCAGGGGTGTCTGTAGTTGTATTATTATTATCGTTTTCGGTAAGTGGGTTTTCGTAGGTATTTAGTTCGTCGTAGTTATAATATTGTTCGTATTGTTCGCTGTCGTAATTTTCGTCAGGAGCAGTGGGAGTTTGCTCCAAATTGAATATCCTCTGCTGTTTGTTAGGTACGTGGGCCGTTTGAGATGTTGGCCGTTTTTGGGCTGTGTGTTGGTGTTGATTTTGGGGTCGGTTTTGGTAGTTTATGGCTCTTGACCTGATTGACTGATCAATGTCCATCGGCTCATATTGCCTGGGCTTTGGGGGTAATTGCCTGAAATTCGGATTGGGTGCAAATGGTCGATGGTTTGGAAAAAATGGATTAGGTTGTGGAGGATGTCGACGAAATTGTGGGGGCGGAGGAACGCTAGGGTTGTGTAGTAATTCAGGGTGGAAAGCTCTTCTTGGGATGTGGCCTTGTAAGGGTGAATTATTCCTTTTAGGTGGCAGTGGTGGTGGTATATTTGGGTGATTCCTTCTGATTGTGTTGTGTGAGCTTAACGCGTGCTGAGCTCTGTAGTCTACATTTTGCAATTTAAGGCAAAGATGTAGAGCTTGCGGGAGATCAACAGGTTCTCGAATACTTAAGAGGCGAGGAAGATCACCTTTGAGACCACGCACGAACGTATCTAATGCCTTATCTCTATAGCATTGGGTCATGTTTCTTAAGGATGCATGTCCCATCTCCATAGATGACAGCTTGTTGAGAATAAGGGACAAATGATGATATTCGATTTGATAGAATTCGTGAATGGTATGGCTACCTTGCACAAGAGTTGTCATCTGGTACTCAAGAGTACCTAGGTCGCGCTTATCTGCGTAGTGCAAGGTTAGACACTTCGCAATTTTAGGCCAATTTAAGGGCGTATTGTAGGACTCAAGGGCTATGTCAGCCTGCCCCACAATTTTGTTGCATATAACCGATAAAATACCAAAGTACTTTGGAGTACCTTGCAGGTATTGGTAAATTTTAAGTATCCTTTCTACGCTCTTCCTCCATGAGGAAAATTCACTTGGGTCCCCCGAAAATGGTTGTAGGCTTTTAACTACGTCAGGGATTTTATTCATATCAGATAAGTCCCTTTCGTTGCCCACGTTTATGGGAATATCATGATCTTGGTTGGGGTCTGATGCGGGGTTCATGTAGGACTCAAACATTTGTCTTCCTTGAATGTGGAGGGTTTCAGAAACCAGCTGAAATATTAATCGAACTAGATCTTTATGATTTTGAATGTTTTGTTGAGGATTTGGAGGGTTTGCTGCGCCTACTTCTTCCACTATAGGTGGAAGTTCGTCAGCGTTTAAGCGGGGGGGTTTAATCAAGTTATTTCGGTTGGCCATTATCTTCACAACACGAAGGGATTTTCACAAGTCAAGAACCGTCACTGAACAACAAAAGGATTTTCGATAAGTGGAGACGCACCGATGATTTTTATCGAAAAGGTATTTTCAATAAGGTAGAAAATGATTTTGTTATAAAAGAAGATTTCCACACAGCAGAATGAAAAGATGAAAAGATCACTACCGTTTTATAATTTTCTTAAAAATGACGAAAGATAATCAACTTCCACTTTACACTAACACTGTTCACTAGCTGAAAAGGTTCAAGATTTCTGTTACCACAAACAATAATAAATATATTCAATAAAATTCTGATTTCCAATAGAAGCCTTATATTTTATATATCTTTGTCTTTGTATTTAGTTTTCTTTATATATTTTCAATACTGAAGCCTTATATTTTCTATATCTTTGTCTTTATGTTTAGTTTTCCTTATATTTTTTCAATACTGTTTGTTCACTTTTGTTTGGAAATATTTAATTCACTTTGCAATATATTCACTTTCTTGACAAAATTTTCAATTTTTCGGTAAATCAATTTTAAAATATTCGATTCTCTTAATTTTTCTTTCAAAATGCTTTCAATGTAAAAAAATTTTTCAGTTTCTAAAAACTAAATTTAAAATTTGACTTACAGTATTATTGCTGCAAGCTCAAAACGCATACTAGATGATTCCGATGATTCCTTAGCAATACTATGTTGCTTTTTCTTCCAGGATATCGTTTCGTCGTCACTTAAGTTTGGATTGACTACTGAATCGATGTTGAGGCCGGCTGTTAAATCCTTAACGTCCTTTTACCTTTGCAGGCTACTTCGGGGGCCTCCTTCCCTCAAACAAACACCACTGCTGTTGTTTTAGTTACACTCGCGCACGATTTGCGTTATTTTTACGGTACTTTTTACGTTTTCCCGATTTAACCGAAGAAAACTGGATCACTTGTCCTCAGGAAGTGACTAGGCGATCTTTTTGTAGCTAACCGATCGACCAGTTTCTTTTAACGCGAGCACACAACTTTGTGCTTTACTTTACGATTTTGCGGTGTCACGATCAGTAGTCCCTGCTCGGGCCCCAGTTAAAACATTACTTTTCAATTATATTAAAAAAAATGCTCTTTGAGCTTTATTCAAATGAATGTACAATGTAAACTGAAACTTATTCTAGTATCGATGATTGCTTTTATCCGATATTTCTGCTGATGCAGCATCTGTCTTTGCTGCATTTGGTTCATCATGATCGATGCATTTTCACCTGGGCGCGTCTTTGCTGATTATGCGGGAACGTGTTGTTAACTTATATCCCAGCAAACCTGCGTTCAGCACTTTCGCATACAGTTGTAGAAACTTTTCCATGTGTTGATACGTTTTTGGATGAAATTAAATATTTTCTATTTCTCAATGATAATACATGCTGCTAAACTACTGCTAAAGTCCTGAACAGGCTGTCCAGTTGTTGTAGTTTCCCGACATGTTGATGAATCTCTTATATATTTACGGTTCCCTATTTACAATGAATATAAAGTACTGCTGCACTACTGCCAAACTGGTGACCAGATGGTGCAATTCAAATCGTTTCCCAAAAATCAAATCGAGTTACCCATACGTCAAGCGTCAGTCATACTTCGCAAGTGATACGTGAAATATTTTGAAATTTATAATTAAAACCGGTCTTTTTTGCTCTAATTAAAGATGACATGAATGCAAAGTAATGCAAATGTGATGGCATGAATGCAAAGTAATGCGAATATACTATTAGTGACATTATAGCTGGGCAACCATATCAATGTCCTGCTATACTGCTTCTAAGGCAGTAGTACAGCAGTACATTTTACGTGCTGCTGTTTCACCACTTCAGCAGTAGTATAGCAGTGCTTTTGCACTGCTTGTATTCCTATCTTTTGTCTTTTTCCTATTTGTGGGATGGAAACGATCAACCATGAAACAAAACATATTACACGAACGCGGGTAATATGAAGTAAATAGGTGAATTTTGGGGTAAAATGCTATCTCTAGCATTAAAAGCATTCACGGGTTTACTCACGACTTCTGCAGCACTTTAGAAGTAGTGCTGTGTTTGCTGGGATATACTTAAATATATACACATTACGAAAATGAAATAACATGTTTGGAAAATGCTACCTGCGTATAGTTCCTTAAATTAATTAAAAAATTGTATGTAGTGTGTTTAGTGTTAGGCATTTACTTAACACCACCGGCTCCCACATTCCATTCACATGGATTGCAGTCACACGGTCCGAAGCAATCCGACACTTGTTTAGAAACAATAGGCGTGTTTATTTGCTCCTCTATCCAGTAGAGAATAGGATATACGCATTGGAAACAACAACACTCCTGCACCAGTGAATTCACTAGTACAGAAATTGTATTCGTCATAGGTAGTGCACGGGCTGAAATATAGAATGTGCTGATAGAAAAAAGAAAAGCTCATACGAAGTTGTCTTTTTTTCTGTGAGATGGCTTTGGTTTTTTGAAGGTTAAATTGAATGTTTTGGTAGTTAGTAAATTAAAAAAAGCTCGCATAATGCGTAGAAAATTAAAAGAGATAATTTTCTTTTAGTCCTTTTGCTATTTTCTATCCATTGTGGTAGTGTATATTCGTTATTTTCTCCCTTTATTTTGAGCTGTGGAGTGGTACCACAGCAAATACAGCAACCTATGTCAGTCTTAGCGAAAGCATCAGCTGTTTTGTGATGGATCGTTTTTTTGCGTCATTGTTCTATTCTGTTCTGTATCGGTTTTGTTTCAAAATTTAATAAACAAAAGTGATATTGGTTGTTTTGTTTTCAACGACTTCCTTTTTTTTAACGTCTTATCAAAATACCACAAAATCGTCCTATAGTATTCAAGCGAAATTTTAATTCGTGATTATGTCTCGAGACGAAAATAATCCAGTCCAGCGAAATTTTAATTCGTAATTATGTCTCGAAACGAAAACAATCCATCCAGTCCTTCAAGATAGGTCTAGTCCCTTGCCTCCACCTCAACAATCTGCTTCGCACCCAGTCGAAGGTGCGCAAATCACAAGTGCTGCAACCGTTCAGCCCATCGAAGCACTCGTTAGGAATCTTCCCACAATTTGTTCTGAGCCAAGAGGCTGATCAGTGCATTTACGCAGACCATTTGGGTAATATTGGTGACATAAATCGCATCCCCGATGTAGTGAAGGGTCTTCGCGAGTTTTCGGGCCAAGCGGCAGTTTGGATGAAAGGTAGCGCGGAAAGGATCCTTCGAATTTACGAGCCTCGTAACTACGGGATTCTCAATGCGATCCGAAATAAATTTACAGGGCATGCTGTCACAGCCCTGGAATAGTTTAATACGCCTCTTGACTGGGAGAGGATCTCAAAATGCCTGACAATGCACTACGCTGATAGGCGTAACATCGGCACCTTGGAATATCAGTTAACTTGCTTAGTGCAAGAAATGATACAATTCAAGGTTTTAAACTGATAATATTTCATCACTTGTCTATAATTTTAAATAAAATATCTGATATGGATTTAAGTAATGAATCGATGAGCTTGCTAGTTCGGACTTACAGGGACAAAGCATTACCGAGGCTTCTTAGTATGAGAGAGCCAGCCGACCTGCCGCAAGCCCTTCATTTGTGTATGAAGTGGGAAAACGTTAATTACCGGTCACAACATGCACATAAAAGTAACAATAATTTTAGTCGTTCCCAGACACAAATACCTCCACCCGTTCTTCCAAGACAAAAACCGGTTCCAGCACGCATATTGCCTTTAAAACTATATCTTCAATAATTTTCGCCCCAACTTCCCTTTCTTAAACAACCCTCAGCCACCAAGGCGTCAATTCAATAGACAGCGGGTACCTCCAAAACCGCACGTTTGAACTGAGCCTATGGATATTGATCAGACTATACACTCCCGTATGGTAAATGATCAAAATCAACCTCAGCTGACCCCAGCTACCAAGAGACCTCTTCCTGTAAAACAGCAGTTCTATGGATGCTAGTGTTCCCGAATACGACAAGGAGTATAATGACAACAGCATCTGGGAAGAACAATGGTATCTCGAAGGAACTGCAATTCAGAATATAGAAATTGGCCAAGATCAATCAGATCAAAAACCCGAAGCCACTGACACTGAATTCCAAGACATTCATTTTGTAGAATGACTTGCTCATCGCTGCCTTATTTTGAATTCGCAGTAAAGAGCGGCCATGTATACAAATTTCTCATAGATACAGGTTCAAATAAAAATTATAGACAACAGTCCTGCGTCCGCCACATATACCCAAACGAAAAAACATTCACAGCAAAATCAATCGGAGGCAATGTGGATATAACTCATTACTCCAACACCAGCCCCCACTCTTAAATTTTTCATACTACCCACACTCAAATCGTTTCACGGAATTTTAGGGAACGGTAGTTTGAAAGATCTAGGAGCTGTAATATACACCGTTGAAAATTTAATTATGCTCAATAATAAAATGCGAAATCCAATCAAACAATGTCTTTCAGAATTTGTAAACAGCATTGATATCCGTACCTCACACTTAACGCAACAACAAACTATTAACCTACTCTCCTTAACTAAGCATCATCAAAGCCTATTTTCAGAACCCAATGCAAAATTAACTTGTGTTACGACAGTAAAAGCGGAAATATGTACATCCGATAAAAGCCCCTTTTACTCTTTATCCTACCCATACCCTTACGCTCTCCACCGAGTAGTCGAAAAGGGGATCCAAAAACTGCTAGATAATGGCATTATACGACCATCGAGATCGCCGTATAATGCTTTAATGTGGGTCGTGCAAAAAAAAATTATACGCTTCCGGAGAGCAAAAATACAGGATTGTTGTAGATTACAGAGAGCTGAACTCCGTAACAATATCTGACAGATACCCAATACCCGAGTTCAATGAAGTTCTCGCAAATCTCGGCAAAAGTAAGTTGCTCACTGTAATCGATCTGAAAAGCGGCTTCCACCAGATACCACTGAAGGGATCAGACATCGAGAAGACCGCTTTCTCAGTAAACAATGGCAAATACGAATTCACATGGCTCCCGGTTGGATTGAAAAATGCCCCATTGATATTTCAAAGAGCACTCCACGATATCTTACGCGAACACATTGGCGTCAGATGTTATGTATACATCGATGATATCGTCATATTTGGTGTCGATGAAAACGAGCAAATAAACAACATCGCTCTTGTATTCAAAACATTAAAAAAAGGCCAATAACAAAGTCCAACTTGATACATGTGCATTTCTTAGAAAATCCGTAAAATTTTTGGGCTTTGTCATCTCTGAAGACGGAATTAGAAATAATCCGAATAAAATCGAAGCTATTGCAAAACTTCCCCCTCCTGTAACACTTAAGGAGCTAAGATCCTTCCTGGGAATGGCTGGCTATTACTGAAGATTCATTCGTGATTTCGCCAAATTAGTCAATCCATTAACATCACTCCTAAGAGGAGAGGGAGGACGCATTTCTAAGCAGAAGTCTAGGAAGATCTGCGTCGAATTATCTCAAGATACGATGAACGCCTTTAAAAAAATCAAAAATTCCCTAATCCCTCCCCAGATTTCCAAAAACCGTTCGACCTTACAACAGACGCTTTCCAACACGCCATTGGTGCAGTCCTGTCGCAGGAAGATAGACCAATCGCATTCCTATCCAGAAACTTAAGAGAAGAAGAAGAGAACTACGCGGTAAACGAAAAAGAGATGCTAGCAATAATATGGACTTTGAAATTACTGCGCAATTACCTATATTGCTCTAGAAAGGTACGAATATTTACCGACCACCAACCCCTAACTTACGCGCTTAGCAACAAAAACACGAATGCAAAAATGAAGAGATGGAAAGCCATCCCCGAAGAATATCGGTACGAATTGAAGTACAAAGCGAGGAAGGGAAACATTGTAGCCGATACACTGTCAAGCAAGCAAGCAACATTACTTCTTTAACAGCCGCAATTCATAGCGATGACCCGGCAGGCCAAAATGTAACTCTTTCAGTGGAGACACCTATTAACGCGTTTTGAACGCAACTCGCCTTCAAAATTGGGGAAACAGCTGGCTGTGTATGTGAAAGAGCCTTTCCAAACTACCAGAAGCATGTATTTTTCAAACCAGAGTATACGCGTGAGAACCTTATCGGAATTTCGAAAGGTATCTTAACCCAAACGTCATGAACAGTATAATGATCACGGAAGACATAATGGGAAAAATTCAAGAATTTCATGGGCTCTATTTTATTTATTACAAAATAAGATTCACTCAAAGAGAAGTAGAAAATATTCGTGGTGAAACCTAACAAGGCGAACTCATTCTCAAAATTCACAAACGGGCACATTGAAGTGCAAAAGAAAATTTGCAACAAATTTTAGAAAAATACTACTTTCGAAATATGAACGCTAAAATCAAGAAAATAGTAAAACAGTATGCCGTTTGTAAAGAAAATATATACGATAGACACCTGAATAACCCGATCCACGGAAACACTGCAGTCCCTGAATACCCCGGCCACATCCTTCATTCAGATATCTACTTAACTAAATCACGCATAGTATTCACAGCAATAGACAAATTTTCCAAATTCGCCCAAGCTAAAATGCTAAAATCTCGAGCTATAGAAGATGTCCGTCAACCACTTAGGGAAGCACTAATATTTTTCGGAATTCCTAAAAGCGTCGTAATCAACGGAGAAAAATCCCTGAATTCAGCATCAATAACCTTCATGATACAAGACCAACTCGGTATCCAAATTTATCGAACTCCAGCCTATAAAAGCGAGGTTAATGGACAAGTCGGAAAGTTCAAATCAACCTTAACGGAGATCATCACAGATCATTTGAGGAGCTACTAGAAAGATCTGTATATTAATACAACTGCAGTGTCCACTCAGCAACAGGAAAAAAATCCATGGAACACTTCTACGGAAGAATCATTTCTACTGACCCTGAAGGGCTAGAAAGATCCCATAAAGATAACATCGAACAACTGAAAAAGACACAAAAAACAGACATACAGTATCATAATAAAATTAGGCAAGGTAGGCATTAAAAGGTAGGCGAAATCGCTTATATAAAAAACTATAAAACCAAACTTTCACCCAAGTACAAGAAGGAAATTGTAAAACAAGACAAACTCTCTCTAATAACAACTTTTAGTTAATCGTCCAATATTAAACGCATTAACTTTTTATTTTGAAATATCTAATGGATATTTATTTCATCCTAATTTAACATCATTTATTGTATATATATTTAATATTATCTAGCAACATTTATTTTTATATTTTCAAAAATCCTTCCTCTAACAACCAACTGACGTTACCACATTCTTTTCTTTTCTTTCTTTTCATAATTTTTAAACTTAGCCTACTTGATGTGTGAATTTTGATGTGGTGTGTACGATGTCAAGTAGTGTGGTGAGTAGTGAATGTGGGAATGATAAGTGTAAGTGTTTCTGTATCCACAATACTCCCCTGCCAGCGTTTTACGCGTTATCGCGAGGCGTTGGAGAGTGGCACCTTTGTGGTTCGCCAGCTAGAGAGACGTACGGAGCGAATGTAACTTTCCTCGCTGGTCTCTTTTCGGGAGCTGGAGGCAGTAATGGTGCAGTCAAGGTTGCTGATGCTTGTTGGTTTCTGGAAGAATTTTCAACAGGTTCCGTAGAGGATGACGTGTAACAAGGCTTGAGCCTGTTAATGGACACATTGACGGATTTGTTTCTGATTTCCAGAGTGTAATAGTTAATATGTCTGGCTAGAACTTTGAAAGGACCGTCGTACGGTGGAATGAGTGGTAGACGAACAGAATCGACTCTGACGAAGACGTGTGAGCAAGAGTCGAGTTGCTTGAAGATGAGAGTTTATTGTCTGGTAAGTGTGTGAAAATTTGCAACAAATTTTAGAAAAATACTACTTTCGAAATATGAACGCTAAAATCAAGAAAATAGTAAAACAGTATGCCGTTTGTAAAGAAAATATATACGATAGACACCTGAATAACCCGATCCACGGAAACACTGCAGTCCCTGAATACCCCGGCCACATCCTTCATTCAGATATCTACTTAACTAAATCACGCATAGTATTCACAGCAATAGACAAATTTTCCAAATTCGCCCAAGCTAAAATGCTAAAATCTCGAGCTATAGAAGATGTCCGTCAACCACTTAGGGAAGCACTAATATTTTTCGGAATTCCTAAAAGCGTCGTAATCAACGGAGAAAAATCCCTGAATTCAGCATCAATAACCTTCATGATACAAGACCAACTCGGTATCCAAATTTATCGAACTCCAGCCTATAAAAGCGAGGTTAATGGACAAGTCGGAAAGTTCAAATCAACCTTAACGGAGATCATGCGATGCCTCAAAACCGAAGGGATTCACAGATCATTTGAGGAGCTACTAGAAAGATCTGTATATTAATACAACTGCAGTGTCCACTCAGCAACAGGAAAAAAATCCATGGAACACTTCTACGGAAGAATCATTTCTACTGACCCTGAAGGGCTAGAAAGATCCCATAAAGATAACATCGAACAACTGAAAAAGACACAAAAAACAGACATACAGTATCATAATAAAATTAGGCAAGGTAGGCATTAAAAGGTAGGCGAAATCGCTTATATAAAAAACTATAAAACCAAACTTTCACCCAAGTACAAGAAGGAAATTGTAAAACAAGACAAACTCTCTCTAATAACAACTTTTAGTTAATCGTCCAATATTAAACGCATTAACTTTTTATTTTGAAATATCTAATGGATATTTATTTCATCCTAATTTAACATCATTTATTGTATATATATTTAATATTATCTAGCAACATTTATTTTTATATTTTCAAAAATCCTTCCTCTAACAACCAACTGACGTTACCACATTCTTTTCTTTTCTTTCTTTTCATAATTTTTAAACTTAGCCTACTTGATGTGTGAATTTTGATGTGGTGTGTACGATGTCAAGTAGTGTGGTGAGTAGTGAATGTGGGAATGATAAGTGTAAGTGTTTCTGTATCCACAATACTCCCCTGCCAGCGTTTTACGCGTTATCGCGAGGCGTTGGAGAGTGGCACCTTTGTGGTTCGCCAGCTAGAGAGACGTACGGAGCGAATGTAACTTTCCTCGCTGGTCTCTTTTCGGGAGCTGGAGGCAGTAATGGTGCAGTCGAGGTTGCTGATGCTTGTTGGTTTCTGGAAGAATTTTCAACAGGTTCCGTAGAGGATGACGTGTAACAAGGCTTGAGCCTGTTAATGGACACATTGACGGATTTGTTTCTGATTTCCAGAGTGTAATAGTTAATATGTCTGGCTAGAACTTTGAAAGGACCGTCGTACGGTGGAATGAGTGGTAGACGAACAGAATCGACTCTGACGAAGACGTGTGAGCAAGAGTCGAGTTGCTTGAAGATGAATATCTTCGGTGTTGTGTGGTGTTGAGCATCAACCGGTCGAAGTTTTGCCATTGTAGCCGTTAGTTTGGAGGCAAAGTCTGTTTGGCTAATCTTCCTAGGATTTTCTTGAAGAAAATCACTAGGAAGACGCAGGTTTTCTCCGTACAGGAGTTGTGCCGGTGATGCTGTGAATTCTTCTCGGATTAGAGATCGTAATCCAAGAAGAATTAGGGGAAGTGTTCTAGTCCAAGAAACATCGTTGTGAGCCATGATAGCCGATTTAAGAGTACGATGCCATCTTTCTAAGAAACCGTTGGCCTGAGGGTGGTACGCTGTGGTACGATTGCGTTCGAAGCCCAAGAGTCGACCAAGCTCAGCATGGAGTGCTGACTCGAATTGACTGCCCTGGTTGGTGACAATGTATTGGGGAACTCCAAATCTAGCAATCCAGGTGCTTAGTAAAGCAGTAGCACAGTCATTGGCAGTAATGCTGGCTAAAGGAATTGCTTCAGGCCAACGTGTGAAACGGTCAATTATGGTGAGACAGTAAGTGTATCCCTGCGAGTGTGTTAGGGGACCAACTATGTCGATGTGAATGACCTTAAAACGTTCGGAGACCGTAGGAAAGGTCGATACTGGTTTGCTCACATGTCTGGTTATCTTGCATTTTTGACAAGATAGACATTCTCGGGCGCAAGTGGCAATGTCCTTGTTCATCGAAGGCCAGAAGAATTTAGTTGCAATTTGCTTTCTTGTAGCAAGAATACCAGGGTGAGCGATATTATGCTCTGAGTTGAACACCTGTTTCCTGAACGTGTAAGGAATATAAGGTCGTATGGTTGGGCCAGACACTTCACAAAAAATGTCGACGTTGGTGCCAAAGATTGGTTGTTTCTTTAAAACAAATTTAGAGTCCTTTAGAATCTTCTGAAACTCTGCGTCCGATGCTTGGGACGAGGCGATTGCGGCAAAGTCAAGAGTACTGGGAAGAATGATTTCTTCTAAACGAGAAAGTGCGTCAGCAACAACGTTGTTGCAACCAGACACATGCCGAATGTCAGAAGTGAACTCACTTATATAACTTAGATGTCTAAGTTGACGAGGTGTGGCCTTTTCTGGCTTTTGTTTAAAAGCAAAAGTCAGTGGTTTGTGGTCGGTGTATAGAGTGAACCTTTGGGCTTCCAAAAAGTATCGGAAATAACGAATGCCCTGATAAGCCGCTAAGAGTTCGCGGTCGTATGCACTATACTTTCTTTGTGCGTCACTTAATTTGGCCGAGTAAAAACCAAGGGGTTGCCAAGAGCCTTGACATTTTTGCTGCAGAGCAGCCCCGATGGCAGAATCCGAAGCGTCTACGAATAGACCAAGCTCGACATTTGAGTCCGGAAAGGGCAATAGAGTGGCTTCTGTTAAACCAGTCTTGACTTGGTCGAAAGCTTGGCTAGCTTCTATTGACCAGTCAATTGTCTTAGCACCATCTTTCTTAGAGCCATAAAGATAGGCGTTGAGTGGTTGCTGCATCTCAGCTGTGTGAGGAAGAAAGCGACGATAGAAATTGACCATCCCCAAAAATCTTCTTAGGTCTTTAACCGTCTTGGGGAGTTTAGCTGTTGATATTGCCTCAACCCGATCTGGGGAGGGCTTAATGCCTTTCGGCGAAAACTCATGGCCTAAGAATTTAATTGAAGGTCGAAGGAAATGGCATTTCTCCATATTGATTATAAGACCATGGTCCGCTAATCTTTTGAAAATTTGTTCTAAGTGAACAAGATGCTCTTCTTCGGAAGTCGAAGCTACCAAAATATCGTCGAGGTAAATAAAACAGAATTTTAGTCGGTGTAGGACTTCATGTATGAAGCGTTGGAACGATTGTGCCGCATTGCAAAGTCCGAAAGTCATTCGGGTGAACTCAAAGAGTCCGAAAGGTGTGCAGATGGCGGTCTTTGGAATATCGTTCGGCTCGACTGGAATTTGATTTTAGGCCTTAGTCAGGTCTATGGTGGAAAATATATTTTTGCCATGTAATTCATGACAGAAGTCTTGGATAATGGGGATCGGATATCTATCCGGGACGGTTATGGCGTTTAGGCGTCTGTAATCGCCGCAAGGACGCCATTCCCCATTAGCCTTGCGTACCATGTGTAGCAGAGAAGACCAGCTGCTGTTTGAGGGGCGGCAAATTCCCTGCTGTAGCAGGAAATCGAATTCTTTCTTAGCCGCCGCGAGCTTATCTGGTGCTAGTCGACGTGGTCTCGATACTATTGGAGGGCCTGTGGTCAAAATGTGGTGTGTCACCTTATGTTTACAGGGTTGTGAGAGCCCTGTGTTGACCGTGATGGCATGGTAGTTGTTGAGAAGGGCATGTATCCGTGGATCAGAGGTTTGCTCAAACAAAACACTTAGTTTTGGACCTTTGTTCGAAGTGTACGTGCCTTTCGATGAAAGAGAAGTAAGAGGATCCACAAGGATATCATTTGCCAAGTCAACGACTAGCCCATAGTGGCAGAGGAAGTCTGCGCCTAAAATGGGTCTAGAGACATCGGCAATGATAAAATCCCATGAAAACTCACGACGGAGTCCCAGGTCTAGTTTGATCACCTTTCGTCCATAGGTGTTGATGGTCGACTGATTTGCCGCGGCAAGTCGCATACCAGAAGGTGGAAGTTTTCCGGTAGTAGGTGCTGGAAGCACCGAAATATCTGCGCCTGTGTCAATCAAGTAGTGTCGTTTAGACAAGTTGTCATGAATAATTAGACGACGGCTAGGTGAAAAGTCGCGTTTTCTTACCGTCTGAAGAGAACAGCGACTTAGTTTTTTGGTTCAGATGAACCAGCCTTGAAGGCGCATGGTGAGATGCATTTTAGAGCCTTGGAGCCGAATTTGAAGTGATACCAACAAATACCAGTCCCTCGTGACTGGCTTCGGCGACGTGGCTGCGAGCGAGATCTCCCTTGGGACCTCGAACGCGATCGTAGTGTTTGGTGGACGAGCCTCGTGAGGGCAGCAACTTGTTGTGTCAAAGCGGCCACCTCTGAGTGCTGGGGGGAAACGGCGACTGAGCTTACTTGTGGCGTGACAAAAACCTCCGCTATTTTGTCTGCCGTCTCCGCCAACTTGCTCAGGCTGGCCTCCAGAGAGCAGGTTAAAATAGCCTGAGTCTGCTCCGGAAGCCGCTGCAGCCAGAGGGTCCTCAAAAGGTCGTCCCCAACCGCGGAACCTCCCAACTGCTTCATATCACGAAGCAGCTGAGAAGGTTGTCTATCGCCTAGTGAGAGGTTCCCCAAGAGGTGCTTAAGTTTTGCCGAATCGCTGGCTGAAAGCCGCGATATAAGCGCCCTCTTGAGGATCTCGTAAGGCGTGTCAAGGTCCGGGCTCGCGACCACGTCCCTGACCACCTTCAGCTGCTCAGGACCCAGCGAGGAAATCACATAGTGATACTTTGTTTGCGAACACTTAATGTGTGCGTTCGCAAACTGGCTCTCTAATTGAGAGAACCACAAAGTTGGCTCTGCTTGCCAAAACACGGGCGGTTTTATGGAGGTCGCACTAATTTGCGGTACCGCGGACGCGCCTGAGGGAACCGCATCCTCATTGTCCAATGGCATTCTAACGGAGTTACGCGACGGGACGAATAGAAACGGAACACGGTAAGGAAATAGGGTGGCTGAAAAATTTGTAATTATTGAATATATAGAGAAGTGAAATGTGTAATTATAACTAAGAATATTGTGTAATTACAATTACAACAATATATGCAAATCAAATAGTGTAGTTCGTAATTATGATTATAATAATATTACACAGAAAATTCGGTAAAAATATTTAAAAGAAAATAGTAATGCAGCAACACACGATCTATATTGAGAATATTTCAATAATTGAAATAATTTCTTCGAGTATTATCGCAACAACAGTGCAAAAAATTTGACGACGATTAAATTTTTGTGTTAAGACCTGCGTTCCAATTTTTAAAACGACGAAATAGTACGATTTATTGCGTCAGTCTGGCTGGTGAAGCGATGCTTGCGGAACACTTTAGTTGAAAATTCGGCGATCCGCCGACAGCTGCTTTAAAATCTACGGCTATACAGCAGTGCAGCAGTTTGCAATCGAACACTCAAAAGTTTACTGGATGCTTTGAGAATGTCTTGTAAAAAGCCTCCGCCCAATGGATTGGAAAAGTACTTCAAGCCAAGCGGGAGTGCCAAATCGCTTGTCAAAGGTAACGGCGAGAGCAAGAAAAAATTGAATTACCTATATTATAAGAAAAATCGTCCAATTTGTCGCTGTTGCTACTGCGGTTTCGATTTCTTTTTTAAATGATAGCTTTTTTCTTTACCATCCAGATTTGTTGTTGTTCATTGTTGATGCGGCAGTGCTGTGCGTCTTTTGGTTATCGGGTTGTCTGCTCGTCGCGATACTGGTGTTGTTGAATCGATAACAGAATCTGTTTCGGGTTTGCTTGCGTCTGCTGTTGATGTTGATGATGATGTATATTCCTGTAGCGCTCCGGAATGGCTGCCGAGACGACGGTTGTCGGGTCTCGTGTGAGCGTTCGATGTGGCGAAAACGCTAATGAGGAGCACTATTGAACTGACGTTGGTGTTCAATACGGGGTCACCAATTTAGTTAATCGTCCAAAATTAAACGCATTAACTTTTTATTTTGAAATATCTAATGGATACTTATTTCATCCTAATTTAACATCATTTATTGTATATTTATTTAATATTATCTAGCAACATTTATTTTTATATTTTCAAAAATCCTTCCTCTAACAACCAACTGACGTTACCACATTCTTTTCTTTTCTTTCTTTTCATAATTTTTAAACTTAGCCTACTTGATGTGTGAATTTTGATGTGGTGTGTACGATGTCAAGTAGTGTGGTGAGTAGTGAATGTGGGAATGATAAGTGTAGGTGTTTGTGTATCCACAAACTGAACCAGGACGAGTTATTCACAAAAGTGACATAAGAAATTACTCTCTATTCCAGGTACCTCCACGAAGCCGTAACTGCTAGCGTCCAAATTATTGATTATACCATCACACAAATTTTGATATTTAAAACCGGAACAGCTAAAATTCAAACAAGAAACCTTAAACTTATACATATAATACCGCTAGACCAATAAAAACATTTTATCCAGCAATCACTTTTATTCCCTCCTTGATCACGGAATAAAACAGATTGAAAATATTATTAGCAGTATCGAGCAACACAAAACCAAAAGATCGCTAAACTTCATTGGTTGTGCAATTAAATGGATCGCAGGAAACCCCGATCACGATGATTATGTGTTAATGAAAGGAAAGATTAACGACTTACTTCAAAATAATAACAAGCAAATTCTCATTCACAAAAGTCAAAACGACAGAATTAACAAAATTACCAATACAATGAAATACTATAAACAGAGATAGCATTTTCGAAAAAACTTTGGCATTTAGCACTCAATACAAAATAAGAATCGTGAAAGAAGATCTCGTTAATGTAGCTCAAGCCATCCAATTAGCTAAAGTAAATATTATTAATCCAAACATTCTCTTCAAACAAGAAATATCACACATTTTAGAAAATCTTTCAAAAAACCATGTACTATATAATAATGTTGAAAATACATTACTATTTGCAGATATTAAGATTGCACAGAATTCAACTCATATTTTCTATATCATAAACGTACCAGCTGCTTCTGAAATGAATTTCGATAGATTTTTAATAAAACCGGTAAACAAACATAATTTGGTAAATAAAATCGAATATCAAAACATCTTAAAACATAAGGAAACAACATTTGGCATCTTAAATCATTGTGAAACTGCTAACGAAAATTTCTATCTGTAAAAAACAAAACATTTAAGACATAAGCAACCTTACATGTATACAGGATATATTTAGAAATAAGGCAGTTGTTGTATAAGTACAAAGAGTCACTACCTTCCATCGTTAGAGGAATTAGCGCCAGGCTTAATTTTGTTAAACAACTTCAAAGGCACAATTAACATCAACGGCACAACCCAACAACTATACGGTATCTATTTGGTAAAATTTCACAGCACCAGCATCATGATTAACGAGGAAAAATTCATATCCTCCAAAATTACCAGCGTTGAAATATTATCACCCCTAACACAACCAGAACACAACAATTCAGGATATAGAGGAAATGTTGTCCCTCGAAATGTTGAAAGAAAAACACTTAAATAATACAAAGCAGCTAGATGGCCTAAATTCAAAAACTCTAGCGCACCTGAACCGCTAGAAATACTTGTATTCGAAGAACAGTAGAAGAATCGTGCAGGTTTTGAGTGCATATTCAACCACATGAGCTGCTTATTACGGCCAAACTGTTTCAAACGCCACGTTTTACTTTGGTCTCAAGAATGCATTATAACTCATATGGTGGAAGGTTTCAGATATTACCACTGGCATGAATTTCAACGTTTATGAGAGCAAAAAACGGGTTAATTATATTCGTTATCAGTTGCTTATTTCACAAAATTTTGAAAGCAGCATCTCTTATAACATCAATGAAGAAAATTCACAGCGTTTGCAGAAGTTGGTGTTTGGGGCTGTGATCCGAAAAATTTGCAGAACTTTGGGAATTGAAACATTGGTTATTTATTTTCATTGTAACTGTTTCCGGTATGAAGACTAACTGTAAGCATTTATTGATACAAAAGTAGCACAACCGACTCGTGCTGGCAACCTTTTGCCAGTATCAAAGCCAAGAATATATCACATCTGCTTCAAGTTGTTAAATTACATTCGAAGTTATAGGAGTATAAAGAAATCTAGGGTTACCTGCAGCGAGTTTTTTCAAATAATCGAAAACTTAATATTTGCTGTTTATTGTCACTACAATATCATTACCATTTGACAACTCTACGATAAAACCGCTCAATAAAGATTTTGCAATTAAACACAAAACCAACAATAGCTGGCAGCTCTATCGTGGCTTTTCGACCAAATTTGGCCTGAATAATGCCTATAATAGGTTCCATTAATTGTATGAAATTCTTATTGATTTCGTGACTGCACTGAAAGTTATAGGGCAAAAGGTTTGATTTTCCTGAGCGAATTTTCAAAACCAAAGACACAAAAATTAGACACAAGAAACGCACATTTTTTAGGAGATTCGATAGTTTGAATGTTTTCAATTTCAGTGCTTGCCGTTATTACAAGGTTGCCAGCACGTTCATTAAAAACTGCGTAAGTATGCATCTTAACAACATTAATATGTCCTAAAATAATTAATTGCATAAACAATATTTTTGCAAAAGTTATTTTTTGCCAGAATAAAAGGTATACGTAAAATATCACTGAAATGGCCGCCGGCGCCAAAGGGTTAAAGATTATTAGTGAGACCTGGCACTATTCTGCATAGACACCAATGTATCCTGAAAATTTCAGTTCAATCGGATGGCGCATGCCTGAGATTTTTTCACTGAAACTATATATATATATATATATATATATATATATATATATATATATATATATATATATATATATATATATATATATATATATATACATATATATATATATATATATATATATATATATATATATATATATATACACATACATATAATAATAATAATAATAATAATAGCTTTATTGATGCATTTGGTAATTTAGTGCTACACAATATCTTAAGTTTAGTGTTTAGACAGAGTCTTTACATCTAAGTTGTGATAACTAACAAATACTATAAGATTGTATACATACGGAAGTTTAGTAGTGTATTTTAGGGAAAAATAGCTTAAAACCTAATGTAGCCCTAAAACTAACTTAAATGTAACTTAAGATAAACTTAAAAACAAAATTATTCACGGTAATTAGAGTATTAAGGTTACCGGGCTATCTGTGGACAAGTGATGCAACCAAAGGATTGTTAGAGCTTTGGCAACTATCGGAAAATTTTCTGTGGAGAGATTCAGCGGATTCCAAGACGGTTTTTAATTTTGCCAGCTGGTAAAGACGGTGAGTGGAGAAGAAAAACGGAAGGTTAAAAATGATTTTCAGACATTTGTTCTGCAAAATTTGCAGCTTACGTTTATGCGCTAGAGCGCAGTTGTTCCAGACGGGGCAGCCATATAGAATTATAGGTTGCAAGGTGGATTTATAAATGAGTAATTTGTTGGCTACAGAAAGCTTGGATTTCCTATTTATAAGGGGGTAGGTTGACAGGATGCTTTTCAGGATCTTCGATTTTATAGATTCTGTATGTTGCATAAACGTGAGTTTATAGTCAAGGTGAACCCCTAGATACTTAATATCTTTTGTCCATGATACATGAGAGCCAAGAATTTGAATATGTGGATTCGGTAAGTATCTCGTGGCTCGTTTTTTGGTAAAGAATATCGCTTGAGTTTTTCCGGCATTTATTTGAATCTTCCATTTGCTGCAAAAGTCATTGATTAAACGCAATTGTTGTTGGAGATTATTGACAATACGATCAGGGTTATTATCACTAGAGTATATTGCAGTGTCGTCAGCATACATTGCAATGTTGCAATCCTGGAATTGAGCCAAGTCTGACATGTAAATATTATACAAAGTCGGACTTAGAACCGAGCCTTGCGGAACTCCCGCGGGGATATTATGTTTTTTGGAAAGACACTGTGCTTTAACAACAAACGATCTGGAAGACAGAAAAGAACGTATAACTGTACATAAGTAGATGGGAAAGGATAAACGAAATAGTTTATAGATGAGGCCATCCTGCCAGACAGTGTCAAAGGCCTTTTCAATGTCTAAGGCTATCAGACCGGTGGAATTTTTCAAGGAAAATTGTCGCTGAATATGATGGACGACTCTAGTTAGCTGATGAGTTGTAGAGAGCCTTGGTCTATATATATATATATATATATATATATATATATATATACACATACATATAATAATAATAATAATAATAATAGCTTTATTGATGCATTTGGTAATTTAGTGCTACACAATATCTTAAGTTTAGTGTTTAGACAGAGTCTTTACATCTAAGTTGTGATAACTAACAAATACTATAAGATTGTATACATACGGAAGTTTAGTAGTGTATTTTAGGGAAAAATAGCTTAAAACCTAATGTAGCCCTAAAACTAACTTAAATGTAACTTAAGATAAACTTAAAAACAAAATTATTCACGGTAATTAGAGTATTAAGGTTACCGGGCTATCTGTGGACAAGTGATGCAACCAAAGGATTGTTAGAGCTTTGGCAACTATCGGAAAATTTTCTGTGGAGAGATTCAGCGGATTCCAAGACGGTTTTTAATTTTGCCAGCTGGTAAAGACGGTGAGTGGAGAAGAAAAACGGAAGGTTAAAAATGATTTTCAGACATTTGTTCTGCAAAATTTGCAGCTTACGTTTATGCGCTAGAGCGCAGTTGTTCCAGACGGGGCAGCCATATAGAATTATAGGTTGCAAGGTGGATTTATAAATGAGTAATTTGTTGGCTACAGAAAGCTTGGATTTCCTATTTATAAGGGGGTAGGTTGACAGGATGCTTTTCAGGATCTTCGATTTTATAGATTCTGTATGTTGCATAAACGTGAGTTTATAGTCAAGGTGAACCCCTAGATACTTAATATCTTTTGTCCATGATACATGAGAGCCAAGAATTTGAATATGTGGATTCGGTAAGTATCTCGTGGCTCGTTTTTTGGTAAAGAATATCGCTTGAGTTTTTCCGGCATTTATTTGAATCTTCCATTTGCTGCAAAAGTCATTGATTAAACGCAATTGTTGTTGGAGATTATTGACAATACGATCAGGGTTATTATCACTAGAGTATATTGCAGTGTCGTCAGCATACATTGCAATGTTGCAATCCTGGAATTGAGCCAAGTCTGACATGTAAATATTATACAAAGTCGGACTTAGAACCGAGCCTTGCGGAACTCCCGCGGGGATATTATAATTGGGATAATTGAACATTCTTCCAGTTTACTTAGTATGCGAGACAGAATAACGCGTTCAAATAGCTTGCTTACTGACGATAACAAACTAATTGGTCTATAGCTGCTAGGGAGTTTTGGGTTTTTGCCTGACTTTAGAATTGGGATGACAATTGCGTTTTTCCATGCGACGGGGAAGTATCCTACCTTGAGACAGCAGTTGAAAATGTAAGAAAGAGCAACGATTGCCTTTCTTGGAATATTTTTCAAAAGAATATTGGTGATACCATCATCTCCCGTAGAAGACTTCATTTTAAGTTTTTTAAGTAGAGCTCTCAACTCTATCGGAGAGCAGAGGCAGCAAGACTTAAAATCAGAGGGGTAGTCTGATAGTTTTGAGGTTTCACGTTGCACAACGTCATTGGTTTCGGGGTCATTAATACGGAGAGTAAGTGTGTGGGACTTGTAGAAGTTAGTTGCCAAGGTATTTACTTTTTCATTTGCAGAAATTACAGTAGAGCCATCCTCAAGTTCTAAAGGTGGCATGAATTTAGATTGGCTATTTAAAGCTTTTCGAATTTTCCATAATTTTTTAGAGCCGGTTTCCTGAACTGATAGAGTATCGTTCCAGCGTTTGTTGCGTATTTTCAGAAACACTAACCGAATTTGCATATTTAGTTCGTTCAGAAAGGCTTTAAGGTGAGGATTGCGAGATCTTTGCCATTGTCTGCGAATGTTGTTGCGGTGTTTAATTAACGCAGTGGTGGCGTGCTCGATTTCGAATGCTACCGGTTTCCGAGTCAGTACAGGAGTGGCCCGGTCCCGAGCTCTGAGGATATTATTTGCGAAATCTAAGACAAGTTTATCGATTTGACGGGGATTCGTAATTTTGGAAAGATCGGTATCACGAAGGTCAATGTTGTCGTTAAGAAATTCACGGTATTTTACCCAGTCTGTTTTACCATAAGAGAAAAACTGATGCTTCTCTGCATTGATGTATTTATCGATGATAAAAGATACAGGCAAATGAATAGACGAAAGCTCATTCAATACTGTAGGTTGCTGTAGGGGAACTCTGCCGTTACTGATTATTAAATCTAAAGTAGACGGGTTTCCTCGCGGAGGATAACAGGTAGGACCATCAGAAGTGTGGAGAAAGAAGTTTCTGTCCGTCATTAGTTCAAATAGGATTTTGCCAGCCTTATTGGCTTTCGAACAATTCCAATGCCGGTGTCGAGAGTTCAGGTTGCCGCATATTAAAAAATTATTTTGAATGTTTGTCAATAATTTCAGATCCTCTTTAAAAAGTTTTAATTTTTGGGCATTCAAATTCGTGCCGCTGAAATAGACAGCGATAATTGTTAAGTCAAGTTGTGGGATAGTTATTGCTACATGCTCTATATATATATATATATATATATATATATATATATATATATATATATATATATATATATATATATATATATATATAGAAATATGAATTTTTGGCCAAAGTGGTTTTAATACTAACTACTTCGAACATTAGTAAAAACGAAACCACTTCCTGGAAGTTTACAGAATTCACATGATCATACTCACCTTTCTAGCTTTAGAAAGCTTAAAATCTACAGATGTTGCTTGAAATGAAAAAAAATCAAAATTGGATAAAACCACCGCCATAGCATTACCTTTAATCTTGAACACAGGATCACCCCAAGATGTCCTTTTGGAGAACAAATTGGTTCATCACAGCAGAAAAACTTGAAAACAGCATCTACAAAATTCCACTCTTCGGAATGAGGACACCCAGAATTTAAGAGGGGAGGACTTAACACCACCGGCTCCCCCATTTTATTCACATGGATTGCAATCACACGGTCCGAAGCAACCTAACACCTGTCTGGAAATAACGAACCGGAGACAATAAACTCTCGCTGCAGCGGGACTCCTCAGCCTGGTCACGTGTCGCCGACGTTTACATCCGAGGTGACTTTAGATTTAAGCTCATAATTTGTAATAAGTAATTTAGTAAGCTTCGAGCCGAAACATTTAAATTATTTTTTTAAAAAGAAAACAGCGAGAGTTTTCTTAACTTATCTTAGTCACATCGTATTGTATCCATCCGCATATTCGTATGTTTGTTATTGTCAGCATAAAATTGTAAAGAAACATAACGCAGTCAAGTCGTTGCTTGAAACATTTTGGTTATCATTTATCTTGAAACATTTTGGTGTATCATTTTATTTATTCACTGTTCAATTTGCAACAATTTGAGTTTTTTTTGGTTATTGCTTAATATTACTTTTTGTAAAGAGTGCGGCTGTTAATGTAAATGTAGTCATTTGAGGGAAAAACCAGCTCAAGGTTGAACGACATTGACTCTGAGTGAGTATCTATCAGAGCACAAAGCCATGCTCGAAGTAGAATTATCACCATTAAGCCGAAGCTATAAAGCGGAACCTGCAAATTTGGAATACCGCATGAATAGCAATCCTTAGAGTTTGAGAGCTCAGCTACCCAAATTTCGTGAGTTAATTTTCAATTTGATTGCACACAGGGATAGAAGTTGCAGCCAAAGAGGCTTTGGCTTTTTCAACGACTAGAGAGTCAAAGACTAGTCCGGGTATTACTTTCTTGTTTCGAGGCAATAGGTTTAGGTTTAGGTTAACGTGGCTGCCGATCTTCAGAGGCCTGACGACCAGCACACATAGGCACAGGAGAGGCCCGTTGTGATACCAAAATATTTTAGTGACTCTCTTCTACTCACTAAAGTCAGGAAACCATTTGCTTCCTTTGAGAAACCGGACTATCCCCTTTAGCTCTACCAGGGACAGTTCCGTCAGGTTTGAGAGAAAGGGTGCACCAAGTGCCGCCAGTCTTCTCCTTGCCAAAGCCGGACACTGGCACATGAGGTGAAGGACGGTTTCCTCCTCATCCTCAGAGCCACAGCTCCGACAGAAGTCATTAAACTCTACGCCCAAACGTTGTGCATGCCGTCCTATGAGGCAGTGGCCCGTTAGAACGCCCACAGTGCAACGGAGGGCGCTTCGGGTTAAGCCTAAAAGCTGCCTGGTGCGATGCGCATCCATGGATACCCAGGACTGCCTTGTTATCACACAGGAAGATTCATCTGCCCAGGACTTCTTAGCGTCCTCAAGATATTTTTGCCTTATGGCCAGTTTGACCGATGTCATCGGTATGCCTATTGAAAAGGAGCAAGAGACCTCAGGTAGCAAAGTTCCAAGCCTTGCTAGCTCATCGGCCTCACAGTTGCCCTGAAAACCCCTATGTCCAGGTACCCAAATCAATTGAACAACCGAATGTCTCGACATCTCCCTAAGAGATGCACGGCATTCAACAACAATCTTGGACATTGTACAAGGACCAGCAAGGGACTTAATAGCCGCTTGGCTATCTGTGAAAATACCAATATTGACGCCGAATATTCGATTACACAGAAGCCAGTCGACTGCCTGATAAATAGCCACCACCTCCGCCTGAAAGACACTACAGTGGTCTGGTAGACGGAGGGACAGCTTGAGATTCAGCTCATCTGAGTATACACCACTCCAAATTCTATTGTTTAGCTTTGAGCCGTCAGTGTACACATGGATAAGCCCATTATCAAGGGTGATACCATCACACCATTCCTCCCTGCATGGAATGCGAGTTGTAAACTCCAAATCCAGTATGCATTGAGGGGCGTTGTAGTCAACAACCGCTGGTGCGGGTACTCCCTCGGCCAAGATCCTCGCATGTCCGAACTCTGTCCTATTCCATGCTGAGATACAATTTAGTCTCACAGCAGCAAGATTAGCTTGCTGTGAGATCAGTAGGTTGGTTGGCAGCCAATGTAGCAGCACAAACAGTGCCTTAGTAGGAGTGGAGCGGAGCGCTCCAGTTACCTGTAGTGCAGCCATTCTTCGCACTTTTTCTAGCTGCCCTTTGCAGGTAGCCTAAAGAGCAGCCTGCCACCAGAACACCACCCCAAACAACAGAATTGGTTCCACCACAGCAGTGTAAAGCCAAGCAACAGTACGAGGCTGCAATCCCCAACTCGCCCCTATGGCCCTTTTGCAACAGTAAAGTGCGTTGAAAGCCTTCCGAGCTCTTTCTGCCACATTGTACGTCCATAGTAACTTCGAGTCAAGGATCAGCCCTAAGTATTTGACCTTCTGGCTCAAGTTAATGGAGACCCCATTCAATTTGGGTAACTCAAAATCAGGAACTTTGTACCTCCTTGTAAACAGCACTAGCTCCGTTTTATTAGGATTCACATTCAAGCCGCACTCACGACTCCAACGCGAAATTATGTCAAGAGAGTGATTTAACCTCTCCGATAGCGTAGATAAATACTTTCCCGACACTGAAACAGCTATGTCGTCTGCGTAAGCAATCACTTTGCAGCCGGCGCGGTCCAGCTTCCTTAGAAGAGTATTCACCGTGATGTTCCACAGCAGGGGAGAGAGAACTCCACCCTGAGGTGTGCCCGTGCTGACTCCTCGTCTTACGCTGGCATTACCCAGCGTAGAGATTACAACTCTACTTTTGAGAAGCTGCACAATAAAAGCAACCAACCGTTCATCCACATGCAGCCCCGAGAGAGCCTCAACAATTGCGTTAGAATTAACGTTGTTGAAGGCCCCCTCGATGTCCAGGAAGACAGCAAGCGTGTATTCCTTTAGAGCAAGAGATTTCTCTACTTGCTCAATAAGGACGTGAAGAGCGGTCTCAACAGACTTACCTTTGGTATAAGCATGCTGCGACTGCGAGATCAGCATAGGATCGATTGATCTTTTAATATGGTAATCAATTATCCTTTCCAAAATCTTTAGCAGGATGGAGTTAAGACTTATTGGACGATAGTCCTTCGGCTTAACATGCGTAACTTTTCCTGCTTTAGGAATAAACACCACTCTGGATTCCCGCCAGCTGGTGGGAACATACGAGAAGCGTAGACAAGCGTTATAAATCTCCCTGAGCCAAGGTAGCGATACTTCCATGGACTGCTGAATGTCAGCCGCAAGGACGCCATCAGGGCCCGGGGACTTAAACGGCTCAAATGAGTTAATGGCCCACCTCAGTTGAGAATTTGATATTCTGAACGGCGGGATTGAACTGTAATTTTGCTCCGTCTGACACGCCACTTCTAGACGGCAATGATTGCCCGGAAAGTGTGCGTCTATCAGTACTTTGAGAGTATCTGCGCTCGAACTAGTCCAAATGCCCTCAGGATTCATGATGCATCCCATAGCTTTTGGTGTCGCGCTTAAGACCTTACGAAGGCGATTTGACTCGCTGAGACTCTCCACGTTACCACAGAAAGATCTCCATGAGGACCTCTTTGCCTTACGTACGGCATACTTAAAAGCCTTAAGCTTCGTTTTATACATCGACCAGTCATTAGATCTTTTTGAGCAATTGAACTCCCTCCTACATTCTCTTTGCAAGGTACTGATCTCCTTATTCCACCAGAGGGGCTTGGGATTTCCCCTGCCCGTGGGTGGCTTACAAGCTTCCCTAGACGCGAAGTTGAGAGAACTAGTAAGGGTGTCAACTGCCTTATCCAGTTCATGATAGCAGTCAATGCTCTTAGGAACAATTGCCAGTGAGGTTCGAATTAGAGAATTAAATAGCTTCCAGTCCGTCCTCTTTCTGTTAATAAAGGCTACCTGCTCGGCAGAGCTGCGGCCAGCCACGTTGTACGATATGTACCTGTGATCAGAGTAAGAACACTCCTGTAGAACCCTCCAGTCACGGAGAAGTTGCGAGTGCCGCCCACTAATCAAGGTAACGTCAAGCACCTCCCTTTGGTTTGAGGTAAGGAAGGTCGGTTCGCTGCCAGTGTTGGCGATGAAGAGGTCGTGGGCAAGGATGAAATCAAGAAGTTCCTCGCCTCGACCATTTGTATTGGAGCTACCCCATACTTCGTTATGAGCGTTAGCGTCAGCTCCCAGTATCAGCGGCACACTTGTTTTCCTGGCTTCAGCCACGATCCCCCTGACAATGTCGCAGGGAGGGCTAGTGCCATGATCATGTGCCATATAGCAAGAAGCAAACCAGCATGGTCTTTGGTCGCATTCCACTGCAACAGCCATGTTATCCTTGTCACAGAAGTGATGTAATACAAGGACATTTATGGTTTTCCTGACAAGAATACAGGCACGTGGCTTACAAGAGCCGTCAGGTGTTATCAGTCTGTATTCATTGGTGCTTAACCCGCAAACCCGGTTGTTAACAACCCATGGTTCTTGGATGAGAATTAGCTCCTCCTCTGTCCTAGACAGGCGGAGTAGCAGGGCAGCTGATGCTGCTATGGAATGGTGAAGATTTACTTGGAGTACCTTCACCATTAATGAGCTAGTTAATTAGGGTTAGATCAAGGTCCTCCCCCTCGGACATAGAAGCCGTCCCAGCCTCTTGCTCTGCGCCCAGAGTCATGAGGTCCAGGCAGAAACCCAACTCGGAGGCAGTTCCGACACTAACCCCATCGGCAAGGAGGGATTCCAAATCCGATTCCTCATCAGATTTCTCCCTCAGAGAGATATCAGACCCTTTTTCAGGTGGCTCCACTGTCGTTTGGGTCACCATCTTTGGGTCAGGCTTGGTAGGTATCGGATCTCCCGAAGCAGAGCTCTTTGGCCTGTCGCTTCGATGGATACGTAGGACCAGTTTTTCGACCCCGTACCTGATGATGCCATTTCGAGCATCCAATGCCGGCAGCGCCTTATCGTTGATGACGAGGAGGGCTTCCCACCGATTGTCCACCGGCTCACCAATCTTCACAACCCTCCAATCCTCCGTAGGAAGATCAGGGTTGAAGAGCCGAATAATGTCCAAGACCTCCACTGGATCCGAATGGAAAGCAGGAATCTATGTCCTGCATCTTGGCCGACTGGGGATCTCATCCTTGGACACCACTTTAATCTTGGCGCCTGGCCAGAGTTCCCCCAGCTCGGAGATAGCCTGCTTGTAGAAATCGGCCGATCGTTGGTCTCCACACGCGACCAGCCTGATTCCCTTGTGCCAGCCCACGTCATTCACCGTAGGTGAAGGACCCGAGCTAGCCTTCTGCAGCTTACAGCAGACTACGAAAAGAGCCTGCCTTATCTTGAGCCAGTTTTCGGAGGAGATGATTCCATCTCCCTTGCTGGCATCAATTACAGCCCAGACAAGGCACTCTTTGGCCATTTCAATAAACGGCCGAGTTATCCCTGAAGGGCTAGTTGTTGTCTTCTGCTTTTTGCAGTCCTGCCTGCCCTGGTACTTTTGCTCAGCCAACCTCTGTCGTTTCTGAGTTGTACCTGCAGGATTTAGAGGGAGCGGGTGCTCCCCAGTGTAAGATTTTGCCCATTCAAGGGACTTTTTGTCCTTGTCGGACATTGTGTCAGGGGAGACGTTTTGAAATTTCCTCAGAACTTTGAAGGCTGCCCTTCTAGTTCCGTAAGCCCGAGATGATTTGGCGGAGGAGCGTTGCGTGCCTGAGGAGGAGGTGGCACCGGAGGTAGCACTTGTTGACGGACGGGTTGGCTCATTCGCCGCTACCTTCCCGTCACACTGGCCACAAATGGGCTTCGTGGCTTTCACAAGGCCAGGCTTGGTGACCAGAGCCCCGGAAACGCCGGAAACAGGGGTTGAGGAAGAGCTGATCGGCCATGGAGCTGGCTCATTTGTCATGTCTCCACAGCCTTCTGCTAGCTTAGTCGCTGTGCCGGTAGCCATTGGAGCTGACTCATTCGTCATGTCTCCACGAACTACAGCAGCCTTAGTCTCAGTCTGCAGAGCTGGCTCATTCGCCATATCTCTACTTCCTGCGACTTTAGCTGCAATCGCTGACACAGCCATTTTTGTCCCCCCCTTCACATAAGGGGTTGGATTAATTTTGTTGTCAGGCTTTTGCCTGACAAGTTTTGGTTTATTATTATTATTTTTTCTATTCATTCTTTATGGGTCCCCACTCAAAGCCGCTATCCCAAGTCTGATTGTGTAGTCACCTTTAATGATCCCATGGTAATCTAATGCAAGCAGGGAGGCCATGCGAGGGTTGCCACCAGCCCTTATGGGGACAAGTGGTCAGAGCCGGATCGGTGCAATCCATTGGAAACTTTTTTGAATGAATGGATTCGATTACTGTTGTCATTAGAGTGGTTTCACAACTTTCTCTAGTATCGGAGTATTTAGTCAGACGTCATCGCAGACGACAGTATGCAGTACTGGCTGATTTCAGTGGCCAATCTACCATATGACGCGAATTCAATCGCATCTGGACTGAGAAAACTGACGCCATTTTCGGCTGTAACGCAAATGCTCGCCACAAGATATGAGAAGCAACGGCATAAACAAAGCAGGTGTTTAGTTAAATTTTCAATTTCAACTAGCCTCAATACTCTCAATATAGGTAATAAGCTTACATTTGTTTCTAGGATCCTGACTGAGGTAATTAATATTACCCTGGCAACTACAGGTATAGCATAAAGCGTTTACATCTAGCAGGCGGCTGGCCTGTCGTTACTCTTGGTCCCCTGATGGTGATGCTGTAATATTGGTAGCTCTGAATTTGTACTTTAAAGAATTCAGAGCCCGAGACCAGCGCAATGTAAAATTTGCTCCAGAAAAACAAGGAGGCACCTCAGAGGACTAGACGGCCTGAATTTGATGAATCCTGGGCAAATTAACGAGCAGAGGAACTGTTTAAAAGAAGTTTTGATCCCCGATTTCAAAGACGAATGCCCGGAAAATACAATCATATAATAGAACGACTAAATTATGAAGACTACAGACCACTCAGTAAGGACATTTAATAACGCAAGGTACTCCGGAAATGCTTAAACTCGAAATAAGCAGACGTTTTCGCTCTTTAAAAAAATACGACAGGACAAGAGGAATTTCTTAAGCGTAAGTCACGGAGTACCTACGTTTTACGTAAGGAAAACGGGGATTGAACCTGGACCTAAACGAGTGCCTGGACGTGCTACTTAAAGCTCATTTCATGGAATATGCTGAGATCTGCTTCACATTATGTTAAACTCAGCCAGTAAATTTCGTTTCGATTGAATCATTGCGCTGGAAGTTATACGGGTGAAAAGAATTTTAGGGTTATCACCCTCAAAACCTTTCAAATTTTTAAATTGTTAATATTTCTTGTTAATTTTCATTGTAAGATGATTCCTATTTGCAAATCTGATAGCATAATCGCTCAGTAAAGAAATTCCATAAAATTACAAAAATGATCATAGCTGGCAGCCCTTTCATGATTTTTGTACGAAATTCCTACGACTTTTGGTTCACATGCCGATTTACTTACTGCGTGAACTTCGTTTTGATTTCAATACTTGACCGGAAGTTAGAGGGAAAAAAGCTTTATTTTGCTGAGCAAATTTGCAAGATTTAGGAGACAAAAATCACCATAGCTGGCAATTCTATTCCAATTTTTCAACCAAATTTTCACCAAATATTACCGAAAATAGGGTCCAAGTATTGTGTGAATTTCGTTAAAATCTGACCGCTGAATCGGAAGCTATAAGCCAAAAACCGTTTTTTTTTCTCAGTGGTTTTTCACGATGGTACCACTGCCACAGGGTTGCCCGCATTTCTATCTATCAGATCTGGTCTTAGTTAATACCAACATGTCCTGTAAATTTAATTATAATCGAATAATCTGGTCGTCAGTTCTCGTGAACAGAACTTTCGAATGCTGAAAATAGAGGTAGTTCGGTGATGGCTTGCCGTTCTTGTGCAAACCGGAATTTTCAAAATTTCAATTCGATATGATGGACAAAAGTCTAAATTTATCAACGATTTAAATTTTTTGTCAAAAATCAAACATTTTTCAGGAGGGTCAATGATTTGAAGGATTTTTTTTCAGGAGCCTGCCGTAGCTACAGGGTTACCCGCACTATCTTGAAATTCCATGTATGTAAAATTTTACTTAATATTAATATGTTCTGCAAATTTCACGATGATATAATGTTTTTGTCAGAAGTTATGACAAATCAAAATTTGAAAAAAAATCTTTGCCTACTTTTAGGCACGCTGCACCCACACGTGGCTCAAAATTTCCAACTTTTTAACATAGACAAGCTTAGAATATAATAAGTTTTCATTCCCAAACATTTATTTCAACAAAAAATTACACTGCTTGGAAATAAAGGAGTACCTCAAAATTCACTTAAACGCTCGCCGCCTCCAAAAGGTTTAAGGTATCTAAATTTTAGCAAATCATGGACCTACCTACTATATACATCTACGTTCTCCGAAAACTTCAGCTTAATCGGATTGGCCACTCCTGAGATTATCTCTTCTTATCATTTTGCTGATATATATATATATATATATATATATATATATATATATATATATATAAAGAAATATGAATTTTCGGCGAAACGAGTTTAATACTAATTTTCTTCGAAAATTAGTAAAAATATGATACAATGTACCATTTTTTAGTGCAGTTAATAAGGCCACGGTTTGCTACTTCGACTACTTTCAGTCTTTCATCCACCGAGAAAAAGAGAAGTTATTTTGCATTCAAAATAACAGTTATTTTGCATTCAAAATAACTTCATTTCAGGCCTTGAGTTAAATAGCATTGAACATTTTCTTGCTACTGACCACACATTCTTTTTTGGTTTTTTCATTTGATTCAACAATTAAAATATTATTTTGTTGCATAATATTAAATTAATATTTAATCTCCATTTAGACAACTTTGATTACTTGCGAGTTGTATGTAGATTTTAGTCACTCAGTGTATCTCGTAGCCAGAGTAACCTCAAAAACGCAAACGATTGTCCTAGAACAGTCAACATCATATGCTCTTATTCACTTTTGAAGCGTTGAATAAAATAAAGCTATTGGTCGATTTGTACCGAAGAGTTGATGGAGCTTCGTTATCGAATTTCCTTCCGAAAAGAATTTCACGAAACCAATTACCAGGCTTCTGAACGGAATCCAGGCACTCAAGTCTAATTTAGAATTTTCGGATGCAGTAGGCTCCTGGTGCGAAGAAACTTAGCGGAAGAGATCATAATTTCTATACTTCTGATTTATATGCTTCCAACATTGCTAATTCTGGGACTATGATAATGCATAGTGAAGCAAAGTATTATTGTTCTCAATGCAATGCATTAAAAAAAGCAAAGAAAAAGCGAAATTCTCCCTGCTTTGAAGAATTTCGGACTAATAATAAATAAGGGCCCTACTAACCATAAAGGTTCCATCTACATTTTTGTCATTTTCGAGTTAACACCGGATTCAAAAACTACATACCCTGTTACTTCATTCTACAAAATTTGAAAAAGCCTATCTTTTGTGGAAGTATGCAACAATCGATTTTGAAAAATGTATTCTCTATATATCTGCAGTACAAATCAAAACACAAATCTTTGAATACCTTGAAACTACTAAAATGTAGATAGAACCTTTATGGTTAGTAGGGCAGTATGGTACAATAGGACGTTTCCAAAGTATTGATTTTGTATAAAGTTTGACAGTTCGCATCCAAGCAATGAGATATTATGAAACTTATTTTCTTCCCTAGAAAGTTAGACAAATTATTTTGCGCTTAGGTAACAGATGAACAAATTCATAAACTTTGAAATTAACCGTGAAATCATCTTCCTCAGTCAACACAAACATTAAGTACGAACCAAACAGTAAACCATCACGAGACCCATCATCATATCATCAAACCTCAGGGAAAAACGATGATAACAAAAACACTAACAACATTTACGACAAATTTCATGCTATCTCATGTGAGAAATTGCATTTCTTATTTGTATAATATTCAATCTCGTTGAGATAAATTCTCCACGTACTGACAGATTCATCTTCATCATACATGAAAAGCAAGTACTATCACCAACAGTATACCAGCACTTTTCCACCATAAGACCATACAAAGTCCTGTTTTGAACGTCCCCGAGAGATTCGTGAGAATGAGTCCTGGTGAGGCCGTGGGTGAGGAATACCCTATTAGAGAACGAATGGTTTTCTTAGATATGCAAAAGAGAAATCCCAGACATTGTTTTTCCAAGTCCCTGAGATATTTTGTGTTGTTTGTGCTTTGGTAAATCATATTTAACTACGTTCGACTTGGTTGTGCTGTTTCAGGGTGAATAAGAGAGTAATATTTACTACAGTGTTCACTCATTTCATGTCGCTCAGCTTTTCTTTGAAAGTCAGCTGGAAGGGTTTGGAAATTTAATTGTTATTTTCATTAATAATTATGATACAAAACGAAATGAAAACTTTGCATCTGTTGAATAATAATTTGTATTCTATTTACTTAGAAATATGACAGAAATTTTTTATGGACCTATTGTGGAATTTTCAAAACTGTAGAAATAAACAGCACTGATAATGTATAATTTCGAATTGAATTTATCTTCAAGAATGTTCGGGGCGTTCGGATTCGGGCTCATGACAGAAAGATTTTATCTAAGAAAAAGTTTCAAAGACCCTTGAAATAATTTTATTCGACAATATCGAATATTCTGCGATGAGACCTGGTTCACAAAGGCTCAAATATACATGAAGCAATGTGATCGTAATATTTCCATAAAGTTTGTGTTTTTTAAAAATTGTTTTAATTCATCATTTTGATGTAAAAAAAAAAGTGAAATTTAAAGCCATTTACACAGCTAATATTCAAAAAATTGAAGTAAACCATCTACTCTATATCTGGATCACTCATTTAGGACTATTTCCCACTCAAGACATATATTCGAAATCGATTTCTCACTCTTTACAACTGGTGACCACTGCAAATTTAAGACACAATGAGACTTATCCAATCAACTCGACCGTTTGTAAAAATCGTTCAGGAGTTAGATAATTTCATAGAAGAAATCGTATCACAAGCAGCAGATGGTCACCGAAACAAAACAAAAATCCAATTTGCAATAGCAAATACTCTCAATCCACTGGTCGTTCTTGTGTTTCTCGAAGCCGTACTCGTCTATTAGGAGTACGGAAAAAAATTCGGTCCGATCTAAAATTGGATACTATAAAAGAAATGAACTAGCAACGGATGAAATCTGTTCCTGCTCCTGCTCTTATTCTGCTACTAGCACTATTGTACTACTGTAAATTTATTTTGGTCTTCCTTTTTTTGAAGTTTATTTTTAGTTTTCTTGCCGTCAGATCTTTTTCGGTCAGGCTTGAAAGATTTTTGGGAAGATGCAGCAAAAGGTATCAAAAGTTTCAATGAAGATATTGAGTGCAAATTTCGGTAGCGGAAATAACCAAATACAAAAAGTTCAAACTATGCTTTCGTTTTTAATTACTAAAATACAGTGTACACGATAATAATAGTAAAAAATCCAGAAAATGTATAAACATCTAGTGAAACTTTTCTTTGGATTTTCAAAAGAACCAAACTAATTACCAAAACCATTACAAAACCTTTTCTGACTTTTTTCAGAAGTTTTTGCTTTCTCAACTGTCACATTCATTACAATAATCGTTTCCTTCGATTTATATATTTTTCGCACCACCCGGGTCTTTAAGTAATGACAGTCTTTTTTCATTCGATTTCGAGACGACAACTTTAATAGCTTCGGATCCGGTGTCTGGAATTTTCTTTTCCTGTTTCGAAATTTTCTTCTACTTTCAATGGCTGACTGACGGGTTAGGCGGAAGAATGAATGGATGGGTGGGTGAACCAAGTCAACTGGCCGGGTATGTTAGTCGGCTGGGTTCGTTCGTATAAAGTAATTTAGACCAGAACTTCTGTTATCGATTGTTCCAATTGAGTGATTTCTCATGGTTCAGTTGATATGGACGTCTGTCGATGACGACAAGAACGTTATCGCTTGCCCCGGTCGACATTTAAGCTCATATAACATATCGTTATCGCAATCGTGACCATAAATGTGACTTATAAGACTTAGAGTTTCAAGGGAAGGAGCGAAGATTTTCGGCCGAGGGTAGATAGATTTGAAATGTCACTGTGGCCGTAGCTGATATGTGACTCCTGATGATGATTGCTTGCTAGTAGTGCTGGTGCGAGTAATTATGCTGGTAGAACTGATATAGAATCTATTATATACGATGACGTTAAGTAGATATATTTCCAATCCAGATGTCAAACTAGAGAAAATTATATTCCATTAGAGGGATCCAGGCAAAAATATTGTCTCTAAGATTTGGCCTGAATCATATAAAAATTATTGTAAGTGTTGCCATATCATCTCATGCAGACGATCTCCTAAATTTCGAGGAGGCTCTCGAATTAAATGAAGCTTGTGGATTAAATTAGAGGAAATCAAATAGAGAGGAAAGTCTCACGGATGCAGAAACTAAGAGTTTCTTGAAGCTTCATACCTAACAAAAATAAGTTTTCACAAAATTTTTTTGACATTTATGAGTATTTCAATAAATATAACATAGCAAAAACAATATTTTCACAAATTTTGTAGTTGGAACTAGTCATCATCTCTTATAAATAAAATATTTTGTGTCTCAAACTTTCATTCCAAATCTTTTTAACTTCAAAGTAATTACTACTGTCACAATTTCCGTTCAACCTGCCGAATTCTACATAGCAGACTATTTAATTCCGTTACTTTTGATGGAAAAATGTATATGTTTTATTATGCTGAGTCATGTATTGGCCATTTGCAAACTTCGATCTTCAGGCTCAAACTGCATACAACTTTCTTCAAGTGACTGGTGAAAATTGCGAGCCCAAATCCCGACACGATTTTCCCCATGCTTGGGATAGACGGAATTCCGGCAGAGGTGTATATTAAGTACAGAATCCAATCTCGGGATCTTGAATACCGGGATCCCGGCTAATTTCTGGCCCTGAAAATCGCAGGATTGATGGCTTCTAATCCCGGGATTTTCGGGACTAGAAATTGGCCACAACCCCGGGGCCGGGAGTGAAGCATAATCGGCAATCAAATTGCGGCAAGACTCGAAAAGTGCAAACAGAATCCATATTTACAAGGCAGCAATTAGCACGCAGGCTTACATCAAAATGCGTAAAAATTAGAGCAAAACAAACCAATGTAACAGTTAACAAGAGAATAAAAAGGGGTTTGTAAATAAATAAGTTGGGACTGTTTCGCATTTGATGTATTCCTCACTTCGAATGATTTGAGGAAATTAATACTAGCGAATGCGTACACAGATTAACCAAAACTCTCAACAACAATCAAAAAGAAGGTTGCGGGCTATGCAAACAGAATAAAAGAAATAATAAATAGTGAGATAAGGCAGGCTAGAATCTCTGGTGAACGGTTCAGCTTGACGTTTGATGAGTGGACCTCGACTGCAAATAGGCACTATATAAATATTAAAAACCCACTCAGTAAATTCTAACAGGAGATTGGTGCGAGTAGGATGTCAATGACAGCTACAAATAGCCTAGATATATTGAAAGAGCCTCTTGTTAAGTTTTATGTTTCTCTAGGAAAAGACATTGTTACCATCGTAACTGATGGGCCAAACGTGATGCGAAAAGAAGGCCGACTAGTTGATGCAGAGCAACATATTTGTTTAGCGCATAGCATTCACTTGTAAGTTTGCGATGTTCTCTATAATAGGAGGTCCTTTTCAGATTATATAGTTGATGAAAAAGCTGATAGTCTGGACGACAATCACGAAGATTTGAATCATGAATCAGTTTTCTACGTTGAACCCGGTCGCTTGCAAGACATGCTAGATCTGACATATGATTATGACATCAGTTCGTTGGGTAGTTTTATATTTAAAAACTCTAGCGCACCTGAACCGCTAGAAAACTAATTTTCGAAGAAATTGTCTTTGAGTGACAAAAAAGTGTGGAAAGACGTAATACACTGTTTTTTTAAATCATATCAAACATTCCTTATCTAAAGCAACAAAACTCAACTATAACACATATAATTCAGTGCTGGCAGCACTTTCCCAACAAAGCAGCAATAAGTTTACCATAACAAGATCATACTCAAATCACCGTATCCTTTGAATTTCGTTCTCTTCGCAGGATTTCATCGAAGGTTTCAGCGGTTAAACGTTGTTTGAGGCTGCCATCCGAAAAATGTTCAAAACTCGAAAAATTTAAAAAAGAATTCCTTATTTTTATTGCAAATGCTTTGCATATGAGAACGTTGTTTGAAGCATCGGTTGGTGTAATATTTACGGAAATGGCTAATGCTGGTTAGCCTGTTTCAACAGCAAAGCATAATACATACCAATTCTGCTTCACGTTAAGTTAAACCCAACCAGTAAATTTCGTTTCGATTGAATCATTGCGCTGGAAGTTATACGGGTGAAAAGAATTTTAGGGTTACCATCCTCAAAACTTATCAAATTTTTAAAAAGTTAATATTTGTTGTTAATTTTTATTGCAGGATCATTTCGATTTGGAAATCTAATGACATAATCGCTCAGTAAAGAAATTAAACAAAATTACAAAAATGGTCATAGCTGGCAGCCCTTTCATGATTTTGGTACGAAATTTCTATGACATTTGGTTCACAATAAAGTCCATTTACTGCGTGAACTTCGTTCTGATTTTTACACTGGACCGGAAGTTATAGGGACAAAAGCTTTATTTTGCTGAGCAAATTTGCAAGATTTAGGAGACAAAAATCACCATAGCTGGCAACTCTATTCTAATTTTTCAGCCAAATTTTCATCAAAGGTTACATAAAATAAGATCCAAGTATTGGATGAATCTTGTCAAAATCTGATAGCTGGATCGGAAGTTATAGGCCAAAAACCGGTTTTTTTTCTGGGTGATTTTTCAAGATGGTACCACTGGCACAGGGTTGCCCGCATTTCAAAATCACTTCTATCAGACCTGGTCCTAGCTAATTCCAACATGCCCTGTAAATTTCACTATGATCGGATAATCCGGTCGTCAGTTCTCGTGAACAGAACTTTCGAGTGCTGAAAATAGAGGTAATTTGGTGATGGGTTGCCGTTCTTGTGCAAATCGGAATTTTAAAAATTTTAATTTGACATGATGGACAAAGGTTAAAGTTTATCAGTAAGTTGATTTTTTTGTCAAAAATCAAAAATTTTTCAGGAAGGTCAATGATTTGAAGGTTTTTTATTCAGGAGCCTGCCGTAGCTACAGGGTTACCCGCACTATCTTAAAAATCCACATGTGCTAAATTTTAGTCAACGTTAATACGCTCTGCAAATTTCACGATGATCCATTGTTTTTCTTAGAAGTAATGACAAATCAAAATTTGAAAAAAAATCCTTGCCTACTTTTAGGCACCCTGCACCCACGCACGGCTCACAATTTCCAATTTTTTATCATAAACAAGCTTAGAACATAATTAGTTTTCATTCCCAACACTTTTCTTTAACAAAACTTTACACTGCTTGGAAATATAGGAGTACCTCAAAATTCACTAAAACGCTCGCCGCCGCCAAAAGGTTTAGAATATCTGAATTTGAGAAAGTTGTGGACCTACCTACTATATACATCTACGTTCTCCGAAAATTTCAGCTCAATCGAATCGGCCACTCCAGAGATTATCTCCCTTAATCATTTTGCTGATATATATATATATATATATATATATATATAAAGAAATATGAATTTTCGGCGAAACGAGTTTAATACTATTGTTCTTCGAACATTAGTAAAAAATCTCCACCGAAAAATGGTAGCGATCTTCAAAACTATGTAAAATTTCTTTTACTGGATTGCAAAACAAGATGGAATAGTCTCTTCACAATGCTCGAATGGTTTTCCATTTTGAAAAATAGTATACAGAAAGCAATAACAGACCTGCAATATCCAGATCGCTTAGAAAAGACTAAGTTTGATTCGATTCACAAAATTATTGAAGTTTTACTCCCTGCAAAATTGACTGTGGAGGCGTTAAGTCGCAGAGTTTCAAAATTATGCACTGCTTATACTTCGTAAAGCTTTTTACTGATGCAGTTGTGAAAAAAACATTCCTTTCTTGCAACCGCTATGAAAATTACAATATTGGACCGAATAAAAGAGCTTCAGTGAACCGAGCTATCTGTTATGCTAAGCTATCTCCAGAATCCACATTGTGGTAACAAAAATCTACCAAGTGAAATAGAATCTCTATTTTTGAAACCAAGCAATGCAAATAATAAAAAAACTCTAGCGCACCTGAACCGCTTGAAATACTAATGTTCGATGAACAGTGGAAGAATCGTCGCGATTTTCAGTGCATATTCTACCACATGTGCTCCAACCTGTTTCGAGTGCAAAATCACTTTGATCTTAACAATGCATTTTAACTCATAGGATGGAAGGGTTTTCAGGAATTTCAAGATTTAGAATAGCCAAACACTGCAAAACTTTGAAAGCAGCATAACATAATATAAACAAAGAAAATACTTAGTGCTTGCAATACTTTACCATCACTGCAGCTAAAAGTTTCCCACAATTGCCTCACGTCAAAATCAAATAGCTCTACCGATTTCGATTTTTTCCGATGATATCGTCAAAAGTGACAGGGATAGAAAGATGTTTTCAAAAAACGAAAGATGTTTGTAGCCAAAAAATGTCTAGAACTTAAAAACTCTAGCGCACCTGAACCGCTAGAAACACTAATGTTCGAAGAACAGTAGAAGAATCGTGCAGGTTTTGAGTGCATATTCCACCACATGTGCTGCTTATTACGGCCAAACTGTTTCAAATGCCACGTTTTACTTTCGTCTTAAGAATGCATTATAACTCATATGGTGGAAGGTTTCAGATATTACCACTGGCATGAATTTCAACGTTTATGAGAGCAAAACACGGGTTAATTATATTCGTTATCAGTTGCTTATTTCACATAATTTTGAAAGCAGCATCTCATATAACATCAATGAAGAAAATGCTCAGTGCCTGCAGCACTGTAACTGAAGTTGGTGTTTGGGGCTGCGATCCGAAAAATTTGCAGAACTTTGCGAATTGTAACATCGGTTATTTATTTTCATTGTAAATGTTTCCGGTATGTATACTAACTGTAAGCATTTATTGATACAAAAGTAGCACAACCGACTCGTGCTGGCAACCTTTCGCCAGTATCAAAGCCAAGAATATATCAAATCTGCTTCACGTTGTTTAATTACATTCGAAGTTATAGGAGTATAAAGAAATTTGGGGTTACCTGCAGCGAGTTTTTTCAAATGATCGAAAGCTTAATATTTGCTGTGAAAATTCTACGATAAAACCCCTTAATAAAGATATTGCAATTAAACACAAAACCAAAAATAGCTGGCAACCCTATCGTGGCTTTTCAACCAAATTTGGCCTGAATAATGTTTATGACAGGTTTCATTAATTGTATGGAATTCGTATTGATTTCATGACTGCACTGGAAGTTATAGGGCAAAAAGTTTTATTTTCCTGAGCGAATTTTCAAAACCAAAGACACAAAAATTACCATAGCTGGCAGCACCAATCAAATTTTTCAACCAAATTTCCACCAAACAGAGATTAGAGTTAGGTTTAGCTACTGTGTCAATTTCATGAAAATCTGGTAACTAATTCACATTTCATAGGGCAAAAAGCAGTTTTTTTTCTTTGTAATTTTTCAAGATGGCACCACTGGCACAGACTTGCCCACAATTCAAAATCGCTTCTATCAAATCTGGTCTTACTTAAGTCCAATGCATTCTGTAAATTTTAGCTGTATCTGATTATTGGTTCGTGAGTTTCCGTGAACAGAAGTTTTTGATGCTAAAAATATAGGTTAACTGAGAGAGGGTTACCGTTCTTGTCCGACATGAAATTTCCAAAGTTTTATTTTGAACGTGTAGATAAAACATAAGATTTATATACAGATTGGTTTTATTGTAAGAAACGGACATTTTTTTGAATATTCGATGGTTTGAATGTTTTCACTTCCAAATTTTTTTTTTTCAAAATGAAGACACCAAAATTATCATAGCTGGCAACTCCAAAAGAATTTTTCGACCAAATTTCTACCAAACGTGGCCTAAAGTAAGGTCCAGCAATTGTGTGAGTTTCGTCAAAATCGAACGATTCAATCAGAATTTATAGGGCTAAAAACAGTTATCTTTTTTAGTGGTTTTTCAAGATGGCACCACTGGCACAGAATCGCCCGCATTTCAAAATCACTTCTATCAGACTTGGTCCTATTTAAGGCCAATACATTCTGTGAATTTCAAATAATTCTGCTCATCGGGTCGTGAGTTTCCGTGAACAGAAGTTTTTGATGCTAAAAATATAGGTAAATTGGGCAAGGGTTACCAGGCGTGCCCGTTATACCATATATTTTTTTTTTTTTTGGTTATGTAAGCAAAGCATAAGATTTACATATGAATGCCTTTTTTTTGAAGAAACGGCATTTTTTCAAGAGAGACGATGATTTGGAGGTTTTCACTTTCAGTGCCTGCCCTAGCTACAGAGTTGCCAGCACGCTCATTAAAAGCTACACAAATCTACAACTAAATAATATCAATATGTCCTGAAAATTTCGTAATGATTAAATAGCTCTGTCAAAAGTTATCGAAATTTAAAAATTTTCAAATTTTCCCGTCCTCTTTTTAGGCACCCAGCGCACACATAGGGTTAAAAAATTCCAAAGCATTATCCGATTCATATGTAAAACACGTCAAAAATTTATTTCGTTAACTTTATTTTTGCGAAAATCATTTGTGCACGAAATAATAGGTATATTAAAAATATCACTTAAATGGCCGCCGGCGCCAAAAGGTTAACAATAACTGACATTTAAAGAGACCTGGACCTATTCTGCATATACACCAATGTATCCTGAAAGTTTCAGCTCAATCGGATGGCGCGTTCCCGAGATTATCTCACTGAAATTTTTTGATGATATATATATATATATATATATATATATGGAAATATGAATTTTTGGCCGAATCGATTTTAATACTAATGTTCTTCGAACATTAGTAAAAATCTAAACATTGGTAGCTTATTTTCATTGTAATTGATCACGATATGAATGCTTAATGTCAGTATTTATTGGTACGAAAATAGCAAAAAACGCCTCGCGCTGGCAGTTTTTTGTTAGCATCAAAGCCACAAATATATCGCACCTGCCTCGCGAATCTCGTTTTGATCCCATGACTGCATTGGAAGTTATAGGGGCACAAAGAAATTAAGGGCTACCAGTCGCAAAAAATTTCAAATTTTTGAAAACTTAATATTTGTTTTTTTCAGTCTTAGCCCAGCTTTCATCGAGTGCAGTTAGTGCGGTACACGACTTGTGTGGTTTATTCGTTACTTTTTACTCAGCTCTAGATCTGAGCTCTGATCTTTCCTTGATTTGTTATCTCCCCCTAAAGTCTTTTTCATTAATAAAAGTGAAAACTAGTGTGCAAAATGTGGAAAAACGCAAACGGGATAATTCTCCTAGTAAATTGCTCCTCCGGGATCGTTTTAAGTTCCCTAAAAACCACGTTGACTCGCTGATGGAGAATGCTACATATTCAAACCAGTATACACCGCTAGCCAACCTAGAAAACACTGACGATGGAAAACCTGGTAGCAACAAAACAGTCTCCACCAAGGTGAGAATACCACCAATCATTCTACCTAATACCTAGTACTATACTCTTCGCGAAACGAATTCAACGGTCCAATCCCATACAAAAAGAGCTTTTCAATTCGTCAGCAAAGCTCTTTTTGTATGGGATTCGACCGTTGAATTCGTTTCGCGAAGAGTATAGTACTAGGCATAACCTGGAAAAAGACTCAATTGCTGCGATGCTAAACTCACTTGACATAAAAGCATACAATGCTCAGTTCACTAGTGTTGGACGTAAAATACTTCTTACCAACATGGACTGCTACGAAAAGCTCCGCTCTTATCTAATAGCCAAAAAGATGCAATTTGATACGTTTGCTCGAGCTGACCAGAGACCAATCAAATATGTTTTGAGCGGTGTCTGTAAAACTGAACGTGCACAGCTAAAGAAACTTTTAGCAGAAGAGCACAATCTGGTATGTGAGGATATTCAAATTATACAACTCCCCACTGAAAACTGTAGGTATAACGATGAAACGCTTTAGCTTTGCTACTTTGCTAACGGGTCTATTAAATATTCAGACCTGATAAAGATCACATCAATTGATCATAGGAAAGTCAGATGAAATTTTTAACGTAGGAGAGCCCAACATCAAACGCAGTGCACATCATTTTGCTACTTGCCTAATAAATGTTTGACTTGTGGGCAAGCACATAGTAAAACAGATTGCCCGTCCAAAAATATAAGTGGCATCAAATGCACACAATGCAATAGACCTCACTTATCAAACAGTCGCATTTGCCCCAAACGAGACGATTATCTCCGCATACATAGTCTGGCATCCCAGCGGAATGCAAAGAAAATTATCAAACATCCATACGTTAGGCATGAACAGTCTCCTAGCCGCAATTTCACAAACTTTTCGACTCTACCAGGCAACGGTCCGGATATTTCAAAAAACACCAACACCCAAGGCTTGCCACTATTGTTTAGTGCAATTCCTCGCGGCGCTCCACTATACAACGACGAGTGCTACAATACTAGTTCTAAGTCAGATAATGTGGGAAACATGTCTTCTTCTTGCAATCAGCTATTCTCAGTGGCAGAGCTCATTACAAAGCTTTCTTGCTGCAAAACTAAAAATGGTCAGTTCAATGTGATTGTAGATCTTGCAGTTACATTTGTTTAAAATTAACGTAAACATAAGATACATACTTTGGAATGCTAAGAGCATTCGAAATAAATCCTTAGAAACCTTCAAATTTCTATCGGAAAATAATATAGACGTATACCTAAGTAATCCTTGCTTTAATGTTGTATACCTTAGTAATCCTTGCTTTAATGTTGTCAGGAACGATAGACAGAATGCAACTGGAGGTGGTGTTGCTATTTGCATTAAAAAAGGTATCAAGTTTAATCGTTTGAATAATCTAAACAGTAAAACTTTACAAACGGTTGCGATTTACCTGGAGGATATAAAGATCACTAATATTGTGGTATACTTCAGTGGCACCAACCTGAACGCTTACAAACTTTCATTATTTAAAGACGATATTAAAATGTTAATCAACCTCAACTTTGAAAAATTAATTTGCGGTGATTTTAACGCACGCCATCGCCATTGGAACTGCATTATATCCAACAAAGCGGGAATAATTCTATTTGAGCTAGCGAGGAGCAATAACGTACTTTTTTCACATTCGCGATAGCCCTACGTGTTTTCCTCCCAGGGGAAACCCTTCTACAATTGACTTGATACTGAGTATGGGGAATTTTTCTTTAACACAGCCAATAGCTATTAACGACCTGTCCTCCATTCACTTACCGGTATTCTTTGAAATAAATGAACCCATCTCAATACCAGCTCAATCAAATTATATTTATTCTATAACATCCTGGGATCTTTTTCGTAAGTATCTGCACGAAAGTCTATCACTTGTTGATTGCGACTTATCCAAACATTAAATCATGCACAGATTGACGATAGTGTGTCTAATTTCGTGGCTGCTCTTATGTCAGCACGTAGCACTGCCACTCCAAAAATTCAATACAAGTATCCCCGAACGAAATTCGATAGCTCAATAACAGTACTCATCAAGCATCGAAATAAAATTCGCAGGCAATAGCAAAGAACTCGGTGCCAACACCTTAAGGCTTACCTTAATGAGCTGAATAATCAGATCTGTTTTACTTTACTCGCTCTGCGTAATGATCGATGGAACAAATTCCTGTCAACTCAGGAAACTGGTTCGCGCAAACTGTGGCAGCTTCATAAGTTATTAAAAACCAAATCGAGAACAGATCCCCGATCGCAGCGCGACGATGGATTAATTGCCTATTCTGAGAAAAAGAAGCTGATCCTATAGCCTCTAAATTTCATGAAGCACATACCCTCACGGTACACTCTCAAAACTATGACTTTCCCGATATAGTCAGCAACGAAATCTCCAATCTGAATGTCCAATCATCAAATTCCACAAATTCCTACTGTAAACCTTCCGAAATTCGTTCTATCTTAAAAATATTAAAATTAAAATCCTTCCCTGGTATTGACGGATTGCCCAATATTATATTCAAGAATCGTCCTAGAAAGACAATTGTCATGCTTTCTTATATCTTCAACATCTGCCCAAAATATGGACACTTTCCTTCGGCCTGGAAAAATGCGTACGTTGTTCCAATATTAAAACCTGGTAAAAATCCTAAGCACCCTAGGAGCTATCGCATAATAAGCTTACTGCTGTCATTAAGTAAACTATTTGAGAAAATGATAATCTCCAGAATCCGATCATCCATTGAGTCGTCTGCAACAATACCCGATTTTCAATTCGGATTTCAACCCAAGCTTTCGACAACGCATCAACTGTGTAGAGTAGTGAAATATGTGCAAAATAACTTCAGTGAAAAAAGATCTACTGGCTTAGTTGCATTAGACATCGAGAGAGCATCGAAAAAGACTCAATTGCTGCGATGCTAAACTCACTTGACATAAAAGCATACAATGCTCAGTTCACTAGTGTTGGACGTAAAATACTTCTTACCAACATGGACTGCTACGAAAAGCTCCGCTCTTATCTAATAGCCAAAAAGATGCAATTTGATACGTTTGCTCGAGCTGACCAGAGACCAATCAAATATGTTTTGAGCGGTGTCTGTAAAACTGAACGTGCACAGCTAAAGAAACTTTTAGCAGAAGAGCACAATCTGGTATGTGAGGATATTCAAATTATACAACTCCCCACTGAAAACTGTAGGTATAACGATGAAACGCTTTAGCTTTGCTACTTTGCTAACGGGTCTATTAAATATTCAGACCTGATAAAGATCACATCAATTGATCATAGGAAAGTCAGATGAAATTTTTAACGTAGGAGAGCCCAACATCAAACGCAGTGCACATCATTTTGCTACTTGCCTAATAAATGTTTGACTTGTGGGCAAGCACATAGTAAAACAGATTGCCCGTCCAAAAATATAAGTGGCATCAAATGCACACAATGCAATAGACCTCACTTATCAAACAGTCGCATTTGCCCCAAACGAGACGATTATCTCCGCATACATAGTCTGGCATCCCAGCGGAATGCAAAGAAAATTATCAAACATCCATACGTTAGGCATGAACAGTCTCCTAGCCGCAATTTCACAAACTTTCCGACTCTACCAGGCAACGGTCCGGATATTTCAAAAAACACCAACACCCAAGGCTTGCCACTATTGTTTAGTGCAATTCCTCGCGGCGCTCCACTATACAACGACGAGTGCTACAATACTAGTTCTAAGTCAGATAATGTGGGAAACATGTCTTCTTCTTGCAATCAGCTATTCTCAGTGGCAGAGCTCATTACAAAGCTTTCTTGCTGCAAAACTAAAAATGGTCAGTTCAATGTGATTGTAGATCTTGCAGTTACATTTGTTTAAAATTAACGTAAACATAAGATACATACTTTGGAATGCTAAGAGCATTCGAAATAAATCCTTAGAAACCTTCAAATTTCTATCGGAAAATAATATAGACGTATACCTAAGTAATCCTTGCTTTAATGTTGTATACCTTAGTAATCCTTGCTTTAATGTTGTCAGGAACGATAGACAGAATGCAACTGGAGGTGGTGTTGCTATTTGCATTAAAAAAGGTATCAAGTTTAATCGTTTGAATAATCTAAACAGTAAAACTTTACAAACGGTTGCGATTTACCTGGAGGATATAAAGATCACTAATATTGTGGTATACTTCAGTGGCACCAACCTGAACGCTTACAAACTTTCATTATTTAAAGACGATATTAAAATGTTAATCAACCTCAACTTTGAAAAATTAATTTGCGGTGATTTTAACGCACGCCATCGCCATTGGAACTGCATTATATCCAACAAAGCGGGAATAATTCTATTTGAGCTAGCGAGGAGCAATAACGTACTTTTTTCACATTCGCGATAGCCCTACGTGTTTTCCTCCCAGGGGAAACCCTTCTACAATTGACTTGATACTGAGTATGGGGAATTTTTCTTTAACACAGCCAATAGCTATTAACGACCTGTCCTCCATTCACTTACCGGTATTCTTTGAAATAAATGAACCCATCTCAATACCAGCTCAATCAAATTATATTTATTCTATAACATCCTGGGATCTTTTTCGTAAGTATCTGCACGAAAGTCTATCACTTGTTGATTGCGACTTATCCAAACATTAAATCATGCACAGATTGACGATAGTGTGTCTAATTTCGTGGCTGCTCTTATGTCAGCACGTAGCACTGCCACTCCAAAAATTCAATACAAGTATCCCCGAACGAAATTCGATAGCTCAATAACAGTACTCATCAAGCATCGAAATAAAATTCGCAGGCAATAGCAAAGAACTCGGTGCCAACACCTTAAGGCTTACCTTAATGAGCTGAATAATCAGATCTGTTTTACTTTACTCGCTCTGCGTAATGATCGATGGAACAAATTCCTGTCAACTCAGGAAACTGGTTCGCGCAAACTGTGGCAGCTTCATAAGTTATTAAAAACCAAATCGAGAACAGATCCCCGATCGCAGCGCGACGATGGATTAATTGCCTATTCTGAGAAAAAGAAGCTGATCCTATAGCCTCTAAATTTCATGAAGCACATACCCTCACGGTACACTCTCAAAACTATGACTTTCCCGATATAGTCAGCAACGAAATCTCCAATCTGAATGTCCAATCATCAAATTCCACAAATTCCTACTGTAAACCTTCCGAAATTCGTTCTATCTTAAAAATATTAAAATTAAAATCCTTCCCTGGTATTGACGGATTGCCCAATATTATATTCAAGAATCGTCCTAGAAAGACAATTGTCATGCTTTCTTATATCTTCAACATCTGCCCAAAATATGGACACTTTCCTTCGGCCTGGAAAAATGCGTACGTTGTTCCAATATTAAAACCTGGTAAAAATCCTAAGCACCCTAGGAGCTATCGCATAATAAGCTTACTGCTGTCATTAAGTAAACTATTTGAGAAAATGATAATCTCCAGAATCCGATCATCCATTGAGTCGTCTGCAACAATACCCGATTTTCAATTCGGATTTCAACCCAAGCTTTCGACAACGCATCAACTGTGTAGAGTAGTGAAATATGTGCAAAATAACTTCAGTGAAAAAAGATCTACTGGCTTAGTTGCATTAGACATCGAGAGAGCATACGACACTGTTTGGCACAACGGACTCATATATGTACATAGAAGCTTATAAAATCTTCTGTTCCTACAATTTTGATTGAATTTTACCCTTATAATAGTAGGAAACTGGTTTCCTACTATTAAAGATGTAAATTTACAAAAGTGCGTAAAAAGAATATTTTTTTACGACCAAATGGTTTAATTTTACCCTAAATAATGATGCAATTTTATGGCTTTGGCGCAAAAGTGAATAGAAAACTAGTAAATTTACACTCTTTACAAAAAGCTGTGTATTATTCAGCTGATATGACGTAAAAGCAAAAAATGCACATCGAATGTGTTAAACAATTTTTGATTCGTTATTACAAACGAAAAAATGAATTTATTTCCTATTATCAAAGTATTATTTATAGACCCACTTTTTAGAGTGTATTTACTTGTGGAAGATTATCCAATCTTTTCTTTCAGCCAGAACCTTCTCAGTTGATTCCAAAGCCTTCTCTGATAAATACGTAATACCAGCCGGAGTTCCTCAGGGATCAGTCTTAAGCCCCACTCTCTACAACACTTATATGTCCGACTTAGAAAAAGCACCCCATTGACACATCGCCATGTACGCAGATGACACTGCCATATTTACTAGTGAGCACAGTCCAGATGTGATAATTAACTCCCTGCAACAACAGCTTTCAATTATTAATAATTTCTGCATCAAATGGAAAATAAAAATTAATTCGGACAAGACTCAGGCAATATACTTCACTAAAAAGCGAGTATTAAGACAATTGCCGAATCTCCAGGTTAATATCCTGGGATCCACCATTTCCTGGGAAAAAGACATTAAATATCTTGGCATCATACTCGATCAGAAACTTACTTTTCACGCCCATGTCGAAGCAATAAAGTCGAAAGTTTTCAAGAGCATTTACTACTCTTATCCGCTTATTAATAGGAAATCCAGGCTCTCAACTGCGAACAAACTGCTGGTTTTTAAGTCTGCAATGCAGCCAATCATTCTCCATGGGTGCCCTGTATGGAGTAACTGTGCAATATCACATATCAAAAGTCTACAAATATGATAAAACAAATGTTTTAAAACTATTCTTAACAAACCCTTTTGTTACCCAATTAATCGGCTGCACGCTTCTGTAAAGCTCAAGAAAGTACTGGATATCTTTAAACATTTGACCCAAAAATTTTTCAACAAACTACAGTTACTGTATACGCAGTTGGCTTAAGTCATGAATCTTAGTTTTTAAATTTTATTTAATTTAGGCTAAGCACAACATTATGTTTTAAGCTTGTTTTTCCTATATTACCATACTATGCACTTCGCAAGAAAAATTTCTCAAAAAAAAAAATAATTTTAAATCAAAATTTAGATGTAAAGACTTTGTCTTAACACTAACCTTAAGAAATTGTACCACACAACACGTAAACTAATTCAATAAAGTTATTATTAGTATTATTATTGTTGTTTCTTGTCACTACAAGATCATTACCGTTTTAAAATCTTCAGATAAAATCGCTTAACCAAGATATTGCAAATAAATACAAAACCAATAATAGCTGGGAACCCAATAATGGTTTCTTTATCAGATTCCTTCTGAATAATGCCTATAATATGCAAACATGAAATTTGCTTCGATTTCATGCATGCACTGAAAGCTATACGGCAAAAAGCTTTATATTCTTGAGCGAATTTTCAAAACCCGAAAAACCAGAATTACCATAGCTGGCGGCACTAACAGAATTATTAAACCAAATTTCTACTAAACACAGTTTAGAGTAAAGTTCAGGTACTGTGTCAATTTCATGACAATCTGGTAACTGGATCAGAGTTCATATGGCAAAAAACAGTTTTTTTTCTTTGTAATTTTTCAAGATGGCACCACTGGCACAAAGTTGCCTGCATTTCCGAATCGCTTCTATCAGATCTGGTCCTAATTAATACCAACACATTCTGTCAATTTCATTTGTATCTGATAATTGGGTCGTAGTTCTCGTGAAAATAGGTTTTTGATGCTAAAAATATACATAGGTAAATTGGAGGAGAGTAACCGTTCTTGTCCAATGTGAAATATCTAAAGTTTTCCTTTGGTTGTATAGACAAAGCATAAGATTTCTATATGAGTTGGTTTTCACTGTAAAAGACGAAAATTTTTCAGGAGAGTTGACGGTTTGAAAGTTTTCACTTTCAACACCTCCCGTAGCTGCAGGGTTCCCAGCAGTCTAGAACTAAGTAGTCTAGAGCTTTGTAACAGCAATATGTCCTGCAAGTTTTATATCGATCTGATAAGCTGATCAACAGTTATCTCAATTAAAAACTTTTCAAATTTTCCCAGTTTCATTTTAGGCGCCTACCGCACACATTGGGCTAAGAATTTCACAAAAATTATCATGTTTACATTTGGAGCACGTTCAAAATTCATTCTACAAACTTTATTTTGTTCGAAAGCTATTTTTTTTACAGAAAAATAGGTATATTTAACATATCACTTAAATGGCCGCCGGCGCCAAAAGGGTTAAAGATTATTTCCTGGCACTATTCTGCATATACACCAATATATATATATATATATATATATATATATATATATATATATATATATATATATATATATATATATATATATATATATATATATATATATATATATATATATATATATATATATATATATATATATATATATATATATGTTACATGTTATTCATTCCAACTTTTTTCCTGAGTTCTTCCCACGATGTGATGGCTATGTCATGTTGGTTTCATGCGGTTATTGTCTTCGGATTTTTTTTATTTGAGTTTAGTTGTGAATAAGATGGAAAAAAAGCTGGACACGAATTTAGCACAAAATGTAAACTGTTTATTATAATGCCAAAAAAATAACAAAGAACAAATTTAAACGCAATAATTTAGTACTTTGTCGGATATCCTTGATTTTTGATGACAGCAGCGCATCACCTCGGTAGGCTCTCGACGAAGGTCATACAACGTTCCCTCGGAATCGCGCACCAAGCTTTTTGAATTTCGGTCCACAAATCGGCCATATTCTGAGGTTTTACTATGTGAATATGCTCCTTGACATCGTTCCACCAATTCTCAATGGGATTGAGATCAGGTGATTGGGCTGGTCACTTTAGAACATCGATTCGGTTCTCTTCCAAGCATCCCTTCACTGTGCGCGAAGTGTGTTTTGGCTCATTGTCATGCATAAAACACCATCTAAGGGGCAGGTTATCATCAGCAAATGACATCATTGTGTTAACAATGATGTTTTTGTAAACATGCTGATCCATTTTTGTGTCAATTTTATGTATGGGGCTAACGCCGTACCAAGAGAAGGCAGCCCACACCATCACACTTCCACCGCCGTGCTTAACGGTCTTCAAAGTGTACTTTCGATGGTGCTGCATGTTCGAAGGACGCCATACGTACCGCTTATCGTCAGATCCGAACCGACAAAACTTTGACTCGTCAGTCCAAAGCACATTTTTCCAAAAAATCAACGGTTTTTGCAAGTGCTCACGGGTAAACGCAATTCGAGATTTTAGATTTTTTTTTGACAAAAGCGGCTTGTGCTGTGCTATGCATCCACGCAATTTTTTTTCATTGAGCAATCGTCTTATTGTTCTTGAGGATAGGTCAATGCCAAATTCCGACGAAATATCCCTTTTTATAACGGTTGAACTGTTAAAAGGGTTCTTGATTGCGGCTCTATAAATCAAAGAGTCCTCTTTAATTGTGGTTTTTCGAGCT
>OZ022263.1:99226889-99254389 GCA_963978885.1 Nemotelus pantherinus | reverse complement strand
TAAATAATCTTTAACCTTTTGGCGCCGGCGGCCATTTTAGTGATATTTTAAATAAACCTATTATTCGGTCAAAAAATAATTTTTGCAAAAATAAAGTTTTTGGAATAAATTCTGAACGTGTTTTAAATGTGAACTAGGTCATGTTTTTGAAATTTTTAACCCTATGTGTGCGCTAGGTGAATAAAATAAGATTGGGATATTTGGAAAATTTTTGAATTGCGGTAACTTTTTATCTAATTATTAGATCATTATGAAACTTAATGGACATATTAATGTTAATAAGTTGCATACTTTCATAGTTTTTCATGAACGGGCTGGCAACTTTGTAGTTACGGCAGGCACTGAAAGTAAAAACATTCAAACCATCAAAACTCCTAAAAAATGTCAGTTTATTACAACAAAAACCAACTTGTACACGAAGCTCATGCTCTATCTACACAGTCCAAGTAAAACTTTAGAAATTTCTTGTCGGACAAGAACGGTAACCCTTTCCCAATATACCTATATTTTTAGCATCAAAAACTTCTGTTCACGGGAACTCACGAACCAATTATCAGATACAGTTGAAATTTACAGAATAATTTGGACTAAATAAGGACCAGGTTTGATAGAAGCTATTTTTAACTGTGGGTAACTCTGCGTCAGTGGTACCATCTTGAAAAATTACAAAGAAAAAAAACTGCTTTTTGCCCTATGAATTCTGATTCAGTTACCAGATTTTCATGAAATTGACACAGTAGCTGAATCTTACTCTAAACCTTATTTGGTAGAAATTTGGTTGAAAAATTCGATTTGTGCTGCCAGCTATGGTAATTGTTGTGTCTTTGGTTTTGGAAATTCGCTCAGGAAAATAAAGCTTTTTGCCCTATAACTTCCAATGCAGTCATGAAATCAATACGAATTTCATACAATTAGTGGAACTTATTATAGGCATTATTCAGGCCGAATCTGGTTGAAAAGCCACGGTAGGGGTGCCAGCTATTGTTGGTGTTATGTTTATTTGCAATATCTTTATTAAGCGATTTGATCGTAAAATTTTCAAATAGTAATGATATTGTAGTGACAATAAACAGCAAATATTAAGATTTCGGTTATTTGAAAAAATTCGCAGCTGATAACCCTAAATTTCTTAATACTCCTATAACTTCGAATGCAGTCATCGGATCGAGACGAAATTCGCAGGGTAGGTTAAGCTCAACGTGAAGCAGATGTGATATGTTTTTGGCTTTGATGCTGGTGAAAGGTTGCTAGCACGAGTCGGTTGTGCTATTTTTGTATTAATGAATGCTTATAGTTAGTATTCATACCGGAAACATTTACAATGAAAATAAATAGCCAATATTTCAATTCACAAAGTTCTGCAGATTTTTCGGATTGCAGCCCCAAACACCAACTTCAGTTACAGTGCTGCAGGCACTTAGCATTTTCACCATTGATGTTATATGAGATGCTGCTTTCAAAATTTTGTGAAATAAGCAGCTGTTAACGAATTTAACTAACAAGTGTTTTGCTCTCATAAACTTGGAAAACCATGCCAGTGGTAATACCTGAAACCTTTCCACCATATGAGTTATAATGCATTCTTGAGACCAAAGTAAAACGTGGTGTTTGAGACAGTTTGGCCGTAATAAGCAGCTCGTGTGGTAGAATATGCACTCAAAAACTGCAGGATTCTTCTACTGTTCTTCGAACATTAGTGTTTCTAGCGGTTCTGGGGCGCTAGAGTTTTTACTATTCCTTCCACTTTTCATTGAACGGAAGAATGTGTGATAAATTGTGTTCCGGTAAATTTTCCCTTTTAGTATAACGATGTCCAGAACTAAGCATATTGGATGCTGGAGACGCGAATGGCTAGCCGTAAAGCACTGAGTTCGGTATGCTGCCCCACTAAGCATAAACGCTCTATCTGCTATTTTCTCATTTTTGAGTTAACACTGGATTCAAAAAGAACATTTTCTAATACATCATTCTACAAAATGTGAAAAACCTATCTTTTGTGGAAGTATGCTAAAATCAATATTGAAAAATGCACTCGCTTTACATCTCCAGTACAAATCAAAATAAAACTAACATGTATTTGTAGCATCAGAAATTTTTGTTTTCTATTTCAATTCACAGATTGTATTAATTTTGAGAAGGATCAGGGTTGATAAAAGTGATTTTGAAACATGGGTTACTCTGGCTACTCATCAAAATATAGCATTTTGCCCCATAGCTTCCAGTGCAGTTATGGCATTAAAATGAAATTCATATCGTAAATGGACTTAATGAAGTCATTGGATCGAATTGGAATTCACAGTGTCAGTCGGCCTCAACTTGAAGCAGATTCCATATACTTTTGGCTTTGGAACAGCCATTTTGGTTATTTTCGTACCATTATTATTCATATGACTCAGATCTACAATGAAAATAAGTAACCAATGTCTAAATTTTCCAAGTTTCAAAAATTGCTCAGATTGCAGCCTCAAACATCTTTCTGTCCCGGTAACTTTCAATGAAGTCATCGGATGAAAACGAAATACATACACTTGGTTTGTTTTGACGTTAAGCAGTTCTAGTAGACTTGTAGTTGCAAGTCTGGCAAAATGTTGGAAGCACCGGGTATTTTCATCATTCATATTACAGGAGATGCTGCTTTCAAAGTTCTATAAAACAAGCATCCAATAATGAATATAGGTATAAAGTGTATGACTTTCCTTAACGAAGATACAGTTCAGTAGATCGCTTACTTCATTCATCAAAGAAGGGACTTTTCAATATTCCGGCCCTATGAATCCACTTGCTTATTGCTTTCATACCATAATGCAAAGCACGTTGCTAAAATAATCAGGTTTCTGGATCTAGATATTTGGTTTTTATCATTTAGCTATGAAGCTAGATATTTAGTAGATGATGAGATTTAATGTAAAAACTAGCTTTTAGGTCTAAAATATGTTAATTACTATTTCATTATATACATTCCCAATAAGGAAATTAATATTTCATTACATACTTTCCTAATTCTATTAAAGTAAGGAAATGTTATACGAAGCACAGTCATAACTTAAGCAAAACTTAAGAATACCGTTTGATATAAACAAGGCTTATGCAATCACTTATAGTAAAAATATATTTATTATGTATATTAGGTATATAATTGGATACTTGGAGTGAAGAATTTTTTATGCTAAAGATAATACTTATCTTGCTTTACAACGTTAATGCAATTGAGATATCATAATTTTGACCTTGAGTACATTCTCTAAGATTAATTTTGAATTGTGTTATGTACATACTCGAAGAATTCGAGTCTTTTTATTTACATACTCGAAACACTCGAGTCCTAGTTTTAAAAACATTCAATTCGCAAGACGATACCAAGCATAAACAATTAAATCAGTAGATATGCACGCTGCACGGAAAAAACACAGTGCCAGACGCCATAGTTTAAAGACTTCTGGCGCCATGTACATAGTCGATTTCGGGATTGTGATAAAATATAGCACCACATGCCATAATACATGGCGAAAAGTATATAGGAGCAGGCGCTATGCTTATAAACCTCCACGCCATGTACTATAGTCCTCCACGCCATGCACTATAGTCCTCCACGCCATGCAGATGGTGTAGAGGGCTATAGTACATAGCGTGAAGGGTTATAGTACATGTGGTGGAGGACAATAGCACATGGGGTGGAGGACTATAGCACATGGCGTGAAGGGCTATAAACATAGCGTCTCCACGCCATGCACTATAGTCCTCCACGCCATGCAGATGGTGTAGAGGGCTAAAGTACATGGCGTGGAGGGTTATAGTACATGTGGTGGAGGACTACAGCACATGGGGTGGAGGACTATAGCACATGGCGTGAAGGGCTATAAACATAGCGTCTGCTCCTATGTAGTATGGCGTGAGGCGCTATATTTTATCACAAATCAATCAAAATCGACTATGTACATGGCGCCAGAAATCTATTAATTATGGCGTCTGGCGCTATGTGTTTTTTTAGTGCATCTGAAGATGATCCAGTTCGCATCCAACAAAAGGCCACGAGCCTTCTCAGTTCTGAGCATCTGGATGTAGAGCAGTTGATGTTAAGTAATGGAATTCTATCGACGAAATTCCCGAGGGATAAATGACATCAAAGACCATATCCTCTCCTATACTCAAGAAGCTTGCTGACATTTATCTCCTCACACAGTATGGCTGCGAGTTATAACTGGAGTGCCATGAGCCATATTACATGGCTCATGACACTATGTAATATAGCGTGTGGGGCCATAAATTCTGTGCCATGTAATTATGGCGCTGGGAGCCATACTGCATAGCTCAGGGTACTATGCACATAGCCTGTGGGACCATAAATGCTGCGCCATGTTACATAGGACCACGCGCTATGCAGATTTTGACATTATGGCGCGGGGAGCCATATTGCATAGCTCAGAGTACTATGTACATAGCGTATGGGGTCATAAATAATGCGCTATGTTACATAGCTCTGGGCGCCATGTGGATGTTTTTCAGTATGGCATATCATATTTCATTTCTCTCGCTCCAAGAAGATGACCTTTAATGCCGCGTTTACACACATGGCAAATGTTGGCGAGCCGAGTGTGTAAATGGTCACCTTGTCTATTCTTGCCTGTTTCTTTTACATGCGAAAACATGGAGGAAGGTAATTTACCAAGTTCTTCGACGAAACGTTCGCCATATGTGTAAACGGGGCATAAGAAATCACTTCAATGTTTACATTTGGTTCGCCTTTTGATTTCTTATGAAATTACTTATATTCTGCCACGCATGTGTATACAAACGATGCTTGAAATTCAAATCGTTTGAATACATATGTGAGATAAAATATTTCTACAGAATTAGACTCGAATGCATAGCTAAGAATTGAAATGAATTGTAATTTTCAGTTGCAGTCAGAACTTCGACAAAGTCGGTCATATAATTGAAAAATAAAAATCATAGTACAAAGTCCATAAGTGTTGAATTAGTTATTTGGAGAAAAAGTGGTAGTAAAAAAAAATGGTGGCAGAAGTGAAACTTCCTTCGATGGAATTCATGGAAGTTTGTGATTGCAACTCAACCCTATTTTTACATCCTTTTCATATCCTTTCAAGTTCTTTTATTTACACATTTATGTAATTCATTAAATTATATTTGTATTGATCAACTTAATAACTGTTACGGTGCCCAGTGCGATCTCACAGCTGGGTTAAGAATAAAAACACTTATTCACCGTGGAATAGTAAGTGATGATTTATTGATTTCGTTATTGGTCTTTTATATGGTTTAAAATTTATAATTTGTGCTTATGTTGCACACGCGCATCGATGGCATATTTCCGAAGTGCACTTCTTTCGTCGCGTGTGCAATTACAGTTTTCGATCAAAGATCAATGCTGTCGAAATAGCAGTAGCTAGCAAAATTGAATGTGCAAATAATATGTATTACAAAAGTGCAAAAATGATGATTTTAAACTTAGGTTTTTTTTACAGATGATTTAGCAATAAACTTATAGATTTACGGAGTTAACATTCTCCCGCTCGTTGGAATTCTGCTGAATTTCAAATACTTCTCGTCGCCAGGAATTCAACTGGAAATGGAGTCGTCTTGGTTTTGGTTCAGGAATTTCGTTGCCTTTGTCATTTGGATGGGTCGTACAGTATTTCCTTCCGATGTAGATCAGGATAGAAGTTATTGCTGCTATTAAAGCTAATTAGCTGATGGTAAAGTGGTGGGCTTCATTTTTCGACATGTCTGCCAAATGCTGCTGCTGTTCCACTATCTTCAATGCTGCTTTTAGACCATGGATTGTTGCTGAATTGTTTTTAATGACGATGTTGTGTGCCTTATGAATTTCTTGATGCCAAAGGTGATCATCAATTGAGGTGATATTTATTGTGATTGATTGATGGTAAAATTGGTTTACTTTGCTCTTGTGCTCATAATGTGATGAAATTGTTAAATCATCTTGTTGAATAGTGCACCTGTCCTGGAATTTTAGTAGTCCTTGGCCGTCCAAAATGAGATTGTAGGTTCGTTTACCACAAAGTACAAGTAAGTTTGCCTTCTTAATTGAGTAGATCCAGTTATTGGGGTTGTATAATTGAATCCATGTGTTGATGTTGGTGAGAAGTTCTAATTCACAAGTCTTCGGAAGAATGGTCTCTTGATTAAATAGTGAGATTTCACATTTTGCTGGACCAGTATTTTTCTTAAAGTAGGCATGTTTTTTCGTGCATATAAGTGTTTCGTCGAGCATTGAAATGCAGCTTGTTATTTCGTCGTTTGATAGAAGGTAGTACTTGTCTCTTTGTAATGGAATTGCAATAAATTCCGAACTGCTTTTGATATGAACGATGGTGGCGTTGATTTCGAAGGGAATTGGTACTGCCTTGAAAATTTGGTAAATGTTTGAGGTCAGTAATGGTAGATTGAGTTTGAAAATTATTGCCTCTTCTGTGACCCTGGATTGAACGCTCATAAGATTGTAGACTTGAATGAGCGTGTTGTGGTCACCATATCCAGGAATTGTCACTGCGGCTGGAATGTTGTCCTTGATAATTCGGAGTTCCTTGGTTAGTTGTGTTGGAGTTAGAATGAGAGGATTGATGCGCCCCTTCTGGCTATCAGTTATAATGCTGATGAGTGCTGCTTGTGTTTGCTGATAGGAAGACATAATTAGAGCTAAATTTGTGACTCGAATGTTTAATATTTGTGTTGTTTGCTGACTTAAACAAACTTAATACTTGGTTCGTAGTGTTTAACTCGGAGTGGAGTTCGTTCAAAATACCAATAATTTCCGAAAAGTGGCTATTGTTTGTTTCTTCATCTTTTTTTATCAGATTTTCTGTGGAATCAATAATTGACGTTTGATTTTTTATAAGATTCAATAGATGATTTTCGTTCTGTTTAACAATGTAATTGTTTCAGCTACGTGATCAGCGTACTCTTGGTCTAAGATGCCAAACAATTTGTTTCCAATTGTGCCAATGATATCAAAGGGAGATCTTTTTAGTCGAGCTGGACTTTTATTCTGATCCTTTAGTATTGTGTTATTGTTTTCGATGGTGTTAAGTTGTTGCTGAAGTTGGGCTGTCGTGGCTAAACAATAACTCTTATACCTGCCGTTAAATTGTTGGTGGCACATTTCCTTCAAATTTTTTAATTGTGCCTTGAGGGTAAATGATTCCTTCCAGTAATTCTTCAGATTGTAGTACAAGATGATATTCCAATTATCGACTGCCATAGACATTTGATTTATATGTTCGAAATAGAGTGGGGTGTTCCTTTCAATTGGGACTAGCTCAATGACCTTGTTCGTAGATTGTTCTAGTGGAGCTGTTTGGAGTGGAGGTATAAATAACACGAGTAGTGCCATTGCAATTTGTGTGAGCTTTGAGCCGGCTAGTGGGGCTGAGACTTTGAGCCTTTTCCTCTTGGATGAAGGAAGGTCTTCGGAAGGTCCACACTTTTGGTTGCTGCTATGGTGAAGAGCTGGACTTGTCAGCCAATTACTGTTAATCGGGTAGATTTTTCTTTTGACCTGGTGAGACGTGGTTCACAGAGCAACGAGTGATGTATGTGATGCACTTGGTTCATCCCATCTGGAAGATTTTTCATTTGAACTCACCCTTGAATGATCTTCAATAGGCAGAGGGCACAAGTTGTGAATGGCTCTTCTGATGGTACCTCTCTCTGTTTTAATGTCTACTACACGTATTCGTCCGTCAGGACCTTTGTGTTTTTCCATTATTCTGCCGATTGGCCATTTTAGCGGCGGCACATTGTCCTCCTTTATTAGAACTAACGTATTGATCGGCAGCGGCGGAGAACTTGACTTCCATTTGGTTCTGATTTGAAGCTGTTGAAGATACTCTTTCGACCAACGCTTCCAAAATTCTGCTCTACATGCTTGCATGATTTCCAATCTTCTTCTTGGTTTGTGATTTGGATCGTTTGCTTCAGGGTTTGGTATCGTATTTAATGCTTCGCCAATGATAGAGTGACCAGGTGTTAACGCTTGTAAGTCATTTGGGTCGTGTGAGAGAGGAGTCAGAGGTCTTGAATTTAAGATGGCTTCAACTTCAGTTATAATTTTATGGAGCTCTTCATAGGTAAGTGACGTGCTGTCAATGACTCGCTTCAAATGGTGTTTAGCGGACTTTACGGCAGCTTCCCACAGCCCTCCGAAGTGAGGGGATCTTAGGGGAATGAATTGCCATTCTATAAATTCCTCCGAGCAATGCTTGATTATATGATCTTGTGTCTCGGAATCGATAAGTAGTGTTGTTAGCTCTTTAAGGTCGTTACTTGCGCCGGTGAAGTTGGTGGCGTTGTCACAGAAGATTTTTGATGGCCGACCTCTTCGAGCTACAAATCTTCTAAGCGCTCCAATGAATGCATCCTTTGTCAGGTCGGAGACCAATTCCAAATGAACGGCCTTTGTACCGAAGCATACAAAAACAGCAATGTATGTCTTGGTGGGAATTTTTCCACGTATTCTATAATGTACGTAAATTGGGCCGCAAAAGTCAATGCCGACGTTTGTAAAGGTCCGAGATGGCTGGATTCTTTCTTTCGGAAGAGTACCCATAATTTGTTTCAACAATATTGGTTTAGCCTTGCAGCATCGGATGCATGACTTGACAATTGATTGTGCAAGGGATTTGCCTCGCAGTGGCTAAAATCGCTGCCTCATTATTGCTAAAAGTGCTTGTGGGCCGGCGTGAAGGTTTTTCTCATGTAACTGCCTTGCTAGAAGAGTAACAATTTCGTTTGAGTGTGGTAATAATATTTGATGTTTTGCATCGTAAGGTAAGATTGACTGATGCAATCTTCCGCCCACACGGATTAAACCATTGTCACATATGAAGGGTGTTAATGCCGTGAGTTGATTATTTGTGGATACGGACTGCGATTTCTTAATTTGCCTTATTTCGTCAGCAAATGCATTTTTCTGGACTTCTCTTAACAAAAAATGCATTGCGTCTTTGAGTTCTCTGGGGCTCAGTGTGATACTCATTATTCGGTCTTCTTTCAGTTGCCTTGAGTTATGTGCGAATCGTTTAACATATGCTACTACGTGTTGTAGATGTTTGAACGAATTACGATGATTAATTGAGTCGATGACAGAGGATGCGCTTGCTGATGCAATGAGTGATGATTTTGCAGGACGTTTCTCTTCCTCTACTTCGATGTTTGGACAGGTCGTATTTGGCCAGTGTTCGGGTGATTTTAATAAGAATGGTGGTCCGTGGAACCATATCTCTGATTCTAACAGTGCCTTTGGTGTCGTTCCCCTTGATAAGAGATCGGCAGGGTTCTGCTTCGTGGGGACATGTCTCCATTGGCTTGCTACGGTTTTCTCTTGAATGTATGAGACTCTATTTGCGACGAATGTTTTGAATGACGTCGAGGAAGATTTTATCCATGACAGTGTTATTGATGAATCTGTCCAAAAGAATATTTCATCTGTCCTGAGTGTATCCTTTAGTTTGTTCACTAGTTCCACCATCAGATGCGCCGCGCATAACTCCAGACGGGGTAGCGTTGTGACCTTGATTGGAGCTACTCTAGATTTTGCACATACCAAACGAACTGTAATGGTTCCTCGTGAATCAATAGATCGAATGAAAACCACCACTCCGTAGGCCCTTTCACTCGCATCTGAAAATGCGTGGAGCTGAGTTGATTTGGTTATATTTCTCGAAAATAGATGGCGCGGGAGTATTATGGCAGATAATGATTTGAGTTCTTCTCGAAACCTTTGCCACTTCTGGACCAAATCCGCTGGTATTTGGTCATCCCAGGCTAGCTTCATTTGCCACAGCTCTTGAATAAATATCTTTGCCTTAGAAATGACTGGATTTATAAGCCCAAGAGGATCATAAATGTGAGCGATGTCAGCCAGAATGGTTCGTTTTGAAACCTGTTTTGTTGCGGTTAATTTTACTTTAATGGCAAACGAATCTGAATGTGGGTACCAAATGAGTCCCAATGATTTGGTATATGATTCACCATCATTTTGAAAACTGGTTAGTGTTTCTCGGTCTTCGCTTGGAACTGACTTCAGTAGCTCGCGATGGTTTGCGCACCATTTCCTTAGAGGCATCCCGGCCTCCTGAAGTAGGGACCTTACTTCGGTTTGTATTTGTATCGCCTCAGATAAATTATTTGCTCCCGTGATCAAGTCGTCAACGTAGAAATCTTGTTTAACTATTTTAGCCCCTAAAGGATACTGTGATTCGTATTGCTCAGACAGGTATTGCAGTGTTTTTGTCGCTAAGTACGGTGCGCATGCAGTGCCATACGTTACGGTCCGAAGTTTGTAACACTGGATTGGATCTATGTGGTTTTCTCTCCACAAGATGAGTTGAAAGTACTGGTCATCGTCTGTTACCTGAATTTGCCTATACATCTTAGTAATATCTGCCGTAAAGGCGTATTTGTGCATCCGAAATCGAACCAGGATCGTAAATAGATCATTTTGTATCGTTGGACCGACTTGCTAAATGTCATTGAGTGATATGTTGCTAGATGTCTTGCATGATGCATCGAAGACAACTCTTAGCTTTGTTGTGGTACTTTCAGGCTTGATGACGCAATGGTGAGGCATAAAATAATGTTTTTTTGGTATTTCGTTGAGAGAAATTGGCGTCATATGCTGTAATTGAATTAGTTCATCCATGAAGTGCTTATATTCTCGTTTGAGCCTTTGATCTCTATCCTATCTTTTTTCTAATTGTGTAAATCTACGCATCGCTATCTCTCTTGAGTTTCCAAGACAATCCGGTTCCTTTTTGAAGGGTAGTTTAACCACAACACGGCCTGTGATTTCACGACGTGTGTTCTGATTGTAATAATGATCACACTCCCTTTCTAGCGTTGTCATAGGGCGACTTGACGTGTGACATTCTTCCAGATTCCAGAACCTCTGAAGATGATCGTCCAGTGAGCTTGTACTGATTCCACAGAAATAAGACTGTTCAAGTGCCGTTTTTCCAACTCTTCCTAGCACAACCCATCCAAACACCGAGTTTTGCAGTGTTGGTAAGTTGGCTGACATTTTGATCTGACCATTAGACATAAGATCGGAGTATATGTCCGCGCCGAGTAAAAGATCAACAGTTTTAGACTGGTAAAATTCAGGATCGGCTAATTTAATGTTCTGAGGTAATGGCCAGGACTCTATATTGAACGTTTGGGATGGTTGCAAGCTTGTTATTTCAGGTATGATTACCGCTTCAATATTTGCAGAGAACTTCGCATCTCCTGAATTGATGTTTAAATGAAGAACTCCTTGAGAATTGAATCGCGAGGTTCCAATTCCGCTTATCTGAATTTTTTGCTGCTTTCCTTTCAGACCTAACCTTTGAACAAGCCGTTCAGTGACGAAATTTAATTGCGATCCAGAGTCTAAAATGGCACGGCATTTGATTAATTGTCCATATTTGGCTTTTACAATAATAATGGCTGTGCCAAGGAACACATAATTCGGAGTCAACATGTCGGTCATCGATGTAATTGCAGTATGAACAGTCGGCGGTTCTGTAACTGCATTTAGTTCATTTAACTTCGGAACTGTCTTTTTTGTTTCTGCTTCAAAATGCAATAGGGTATTGTGCCGTTTGTTACATTTATGACACGCCTGTGACTTACATTCTCTCCTTGAATGTCCCTTCTTTAAACAATTTATGCAGTACTGCAATTTTTTCGCCATCTCAAATCGTTTTGCTGGCGTAAGTTTAAGAAATTGAGCGCATTGATGAATACCGATATGGTATTTTTTGCATAGTTCACACACAGAATTAGTTGTTAATAATGAATATTTCGAGCCTTTTTTTTGCTTTGATTGAGATTCCTCTTTGCTTTCTCCTAGATTTTCCAGTAATTGAAATCTGGCTTCGGTGAATTTAAGGAATATATTCAGGCTAGGAATCTCACGAGGATGTTCTAGACCCTGCTCGAAGAGTCGATGCGTCTCTTTGTCAACCTTTTGTAACAACAAATGTAGTAGCATTGCATCCCAGTTTGAAGTGTCTAAGCCTTGGTTCTTGATTCCAAGCAATGCCTCTTGTACAATGTCATGCAACCTCTTGAGTGATTGTGCCGTATCAAAACTTGAGATCGGTATTAGAAAAATGCTCTTAAGAAATGAAGAAACTATCAACCGTTTGTTGTCGTATCGGCTGTCAAGTAGCTTCCAAGCAGTATTATAATTGGCATCAGATATTTCTAGATGCTGTATAATGCGTTCCGCTTCTCCAGCTAAATTCGACTTGAGGTAAAACATTTTTTGAGAGTTTGCCATTGGTTGGCACTCTACCAAGTTATAAAATAAATCATGAAATTGCTTCCATTTTGAATATTCTCCCGAAAATGTTGGAATAGATATTTTTGGTAATCGTACGAACGATTGTCGGTTAGCTGATATCGCACCATCAGCTTGTTGAGAATGATTCTCTAAATGTTCCAGCAATCTATGCTCATGGATTTGTAGCGTTTTTCGAGTTGAATATACGCTTCTTCGTCGTACTCGGGTGTCTCTATTTCAGCCATTATACAATGGTGTATTTCTGAAATTGACTTCCACAAATGAGAGATATCTGTTAAATTTTGTTCACAGAATGCTTGTGATTTCACTGGCTCAATGTCGATTTCTAAATCTCGCAATAGTCTTTCTAGAGATTTTATCAAGGCCTTTTGTGTTCTCATTTGTTTAAGCGTTAAGGCTTCTCCTTCACTTGCACCAAGTAAAACTTGCTCCTCTTCCTTAGCTAGTGAGGTAATATTATATTCAATTTCTGCTTTGGAATCGTCATATGTGGATTTCACTTGACCAAAGAAGTCCTCCGTAAAATATAAATGTGAAGAGTTGGTTGACTCAAGCCTTTGCAAGTCTGAATGATTTTTCAGAAATGTTGACCATTCTCCATCCAGTAGTTCTAACTGGGTTCGAAAATACCGGAGATTTTTCCTGGTCTTTGATGTTTTATAGTAATTTTCAATCCGACGCTCAATAGCCTTTCCGATAGTGGATTGGTCTTTGGTCAGCTTCTCCATATCCAAATCTATTTTGGCTGGGAGAAACAAAAATTTGTGGTTTAAATGTAATGATCAAATATGTACTGAAACTGTGTCAGTGCTTGTATGAGCAGTGTTTAAGATGGTGCCCAATGCAGCCTCACACTGGGATCCACAAAAAGGCTTGGTTCACCACCTGACGACGATGTTCAGTTGTATATATTAGTTCAAACTTTAACTTTATGTTGCGATTCTTACTGAATCAGACTGTAATAATCAAAAGTAGTACTGTGTATAGATAAAACTTTAACTTTTATGTTGCGATTCTTGCTGAATCGGGGTCACCAATGTATTGATCAACTTAATAACTGTTACGGTGCCCAGTGCGATCTCACAGCTGGGTTAAGAATAAAAACACTTATTCACCGTGGAATAGTAAGTGATGATTTATTGATTTGGTCTTTTATATGGTTTAAAATTTATAATTTGTGCTTATGTTGCACACGCGCATCGATGGCATATTTCCGAAGTGCAATTCTTTCGTCGCGTGTGCAATTACAGTTTTCGATTAAAGATCAATGCTGTCGAAATAGCAGTAGCTAGCAAAATTGAATGTGCAAATAATATGTATTACAAAATGCAAAAATGATGATTTTAAACTTAGGTTTTTTTTACAGATGATTTAGCAATAAACTTATAGATTTACGGAGTTAACAATATTATTGAATTTAAAATGCAACAAAGCATCAATGGGTCCTCAAAGTGATTAATTAATATATAATTTAAAATATTTGAAAATGTTTGTGGGCTTTAGATTCTGACTGTTGTGAAATCATATACACATAGTTTATTTTACACCACGACTCATTTATCAGAAAATATTTCTAACAATTAAAAGAAATCTGTGTATTTGTAAATTTATAAACTTATCAACAAGTTCAACGAAAAATGAAGGTGAATGTGAAAATCTCGAAAATTTGTGAAATGCGCTATGTGCTTTATATTCACAGTGTGATTTTGTCACTTGGTCTCCCTGAAGAGAAATCTACTCTGTTCGCTTTAAATTAAAGCTTTATTGCTTCAAGAAAATTACGAATTTTCTTCTTTACACTCACACTTCGTTTGACGCACACGTTTCAATTAAATTCGAAATAATAAATTATAATCTAATTAATTGTAAGTTTTTCTTAGTTGGAAAAACAAGTTACTTAGTTCAAATTTTATTATTGTGAAAATTAAAAATAATTATAATAAATATAAAAGATTAAAAATGTATTCGATCTATTTAATTTGAAATCATGTGGAACGATCTCGATATTGCGTTGAAATTCAATATTTGATAATTTGTTGAAATTTTATTCAAATTATGTTAACTTGTCTTATAGCAAGTAGAATTTATAAACTCGTTAATCAAAACTTCGTTTATAACTATTCGCTTTTTAAACCTAAACAAATATTTTTTTCAATATTCATAGCTTCAACAATTATAATTCTGTTGAATTGTTCTTCGAAATTTATATTTTTAACAGTTTTAATGCATTTTTACTTCGAACTTTAACAAATCCGTTGAAATTGACGAAATTGTTGAACAGTCAATATACTACATTCTTACAAAAATTTGGGGAAAAGGCTAAAGCCGCTTGTGTCAAGCGTTCTTTTTCTAACTGGGACGAACTAAAAAATTTCTTGAAACTATGGATCAAGGCAAAAAACATTACTCCCAACTTCTGTGCGAAGTTATAAATCTAAAACAGGGCTTTAATGAATCGATATCGCAATTTGTCTGACGAGTCGATACATTTATTTATTTATTTATTTATTTAATTTTCGGACCAAGTCCTTTTACAACCATTTTACATTAATGAAGAAAGAAAGAAAAAAAATATGTTTATATAATTAATAAAATAGTAAATTAAAAAGAAGAGAAAAGAAAATTCTGCACTAGCACAATAAATTGTTTCTATAATTAAAAGTTTATAAACAAATAAATTCAAATAAATGCTGTACTAATGTAATTCATTTTAGTTAAATTTGATTCCACAGTTTGAAGGTAGTGAGAAACGATTCTTTTAAATTTGATTATATTTATCTATACCGAATAAATCAAAATGATTCGAAAGTTCGTTCCCGATTCGTTTTAATTATTCGATAGGAGAATTACGTACATATATATTTCATTGTACTTGTATTCATGGTAAATATTTCTTTAAACCGTGTAGTTCTAAGTGGAACTCTTATAGACATCAATTGCAAAATTTCGGATGCATCTAATTGATTATTAAGTATATTGACCAAGAAAATCGCATCAGTATCGGTTCTTCTTACTTTTAAGGTTGTTATATTCATTAAATTTTGTAAATATACGTAACTTAAGTTTTCTAGTGGTATGTGTAACTTGTAGTTGAAGTAACGTAAGAATTTGTGCTGCACTTTTTCTATAGTATGAGAATGCGCTTTGTAGTAAGGATTCCATATTACTGAACCGTAGTCTAATTTACTACGAATTAATGAAAAATATAGCATTTTTATTGTGATCAAATTGTAAAACTTCTGCGTGTTTCTGATACAAAAACGCAGCATTCGAGTTGCCTGATTAGTAATCTCATGAATATGAATTGTGAAGTTTAACGTCGTGTCAAATCCAATTCCAAGATCTTTTGTGAGGTCAGCATGATCTAGCGCGATTCCGTTCATGGTATAGACATAAGAAGATCTAGCTAATTTACGATTAAACTTCATATACATAGACAACTTCCTAGACATGTCTGAAAAGGGTTATAAATGCCACACAACAGGAAACATCTGAAACATCTTGTCCGAATTTGAACGGAAAAATTGGGAAGTTAAGCGAAATCGCCCTTCATCGTTTGCGTATTCGAGAAATAAAAACTTTAAATGAGGCTAAGAATAGGTTAGGTTAGGCTAGTGAAGAGGGCTGCCGGGAACGCGGCCAGCATTAGGCCACCAGTTTGGGCCCATTTGCCACCCTCATAGACAATCACACGCATTCACACTTACAGCCATGGCACCGGCGGGACTCGAACCCGCAGGCCCCGTAGCACGCCGCTTTTCGGCCTGACACCTTAGCGAGCAGAGCTACCGGGCCCCCATTTAAATGAAGCTTAATCTATGGCAATTGCCGAAGAACAAGTACAAAATATGTACAATAGTGGAAAAAATCATTTTCACAAAACCTCGAATAATTCATCCGATTTTCGCACAAAAACCATAAACGACTCGAAACCTTTTCACACCAAGCCAAAACACTCTAGTGGATCACAAATAAATAGAGCTTCAATTGAAGAGAAGCCTGGAATCATAGCCGAAACCGTTATAGCAAAGAAAAGGTCATCTTCTGAAGGCCTGTTTTAAGAGGAAAAATAAGGATCCGTGAAGTCCAAAACCCATTTCCGATACTTCAGGAAACGGAAATGTTTCAAAAAATGCCTCCGATTCTCTAGTCCAGTCTGTCCAGCTAAAAGATTGTCATTAAAAACGGACAGTCAAGATGAATATCACCGCACTCATTCTTTTTAAATATTGTTTTAAACATTCCTAACTCATTCGTGATAATCAATTGCGCTCAAGCAAATAATATAACACTCAAACTACTCATTGATACTGGTACAAACGTATCAATTATAAAAACAGAAGTCTCAAGTCAAACACGATTGTTAATTGTAGTGAACAAATGTAATTAAATGGCATTGGCTAAAATAATCCACTCTTATCGGCTGGATTCACTAATCCCACACTTTTGTTCCTTACGGAAACTCTACATTTAAGGTTTCACGTTCTAATACAGCCCTCCAACATTCCTCTTGATGGGATTTTAGTTAATGATTTCTTAATCGACTACAATTGTCTCATAAATTATAGATTCCAACGTATGGAAATCAATTCAAATAAATTTGTACCTATTTATAATGGAGGTCCTGCTGAAAAAATCAGTTTTCTTAAACCCGAAGACTCAAAGTATAATTGAATTTAACGTTTTTAATACTGAGATAAAAGAGAGAGTCATTCCGGAAACGTTTTTTCAGGATGGAGTATATATTTCTAAAGCTATCACTAAAGTTAGTGATAATTGCTAAACAATATCTTTTATTCTCAATACTACAGCTAATAAGTTCAAAATTAAAGAGATTAGTTTATTTGTGGATCCTCTTCCAAACAAAGCCACGATAATGTTTTCTGAGTCTTCAGCTTCTAATAACTGTACCTCGCATTGTACAACACAGTTATTCGAAAAACTTCTTCTCTCTCATCTAAACGGTACAAAAAAAACTCTTATGGACATTTGCTCTGATGACAATGATATTTTTCATTTAAGGGGTCAGGTACACTTGGGACGTCCAGAAAAAGCTCTTTCTCAGGATTTTTTTTAAGACACACATTAAAGTCAGTAATAACAAATGTTTTTTTATTTGAAAGAAATATATTTTTTAGAAGCTATTGTAATTTTTTTAAGGCACAAGGCTGAAAATTAGTCGAAATAGAGCAAATTTTCGAGGGGTCCAGAAAAAAAAATTGTTTTGCCGTGATCACTGTAGCTTGTCACTGGATCATCCGAAATGGAAAAAAAAATCGAGGATTATTAGTTTATGACATAGTGCTCCGGATGGACGAAGGACTTTGGCAGATTTTGATTTGTCGAAAAATGGCGGTTGTTGAAATTCAAAATTGTATTTTTGACCAAAATTTCACTCACATTTTCGGCTATTGAAAAAAAGTATATCGTCTAATCAAAAAATCATTCGTTCATCCGGAGGACAATTACATATCAAATAAGTGAGGAAAATTTCATGCTGACCGATAAAGCCGTTTTCAAGTTACAGTGATCACCGACTTCAAAAACATAGTTTCGAGAAAAATGCTTTTAAAGCATGCGAAAAACGCTTTATGGAATAGACACGACTTCATTCAAAGTTTTTTATCTCCACAAAAAATTGTCCCATTCGTCTGAAATTTGCAGAGAATGCTCTTGAAATATGTTACTTTTAGAAAATGCAAAGAAACTAAAATCGATTTTCTCAAAATTCTAAATGTACCTGCCCCCTTAAACGACGATGTGCTCACCGCTACTAGAGCTACAAAGCATAAAATTCTTACAAACACCACTAGCCCTATTGTTGCTAAGACATTCCGCTATCCTGAAAAGCATAAAGAAGAAGTTAATCGTCAAATAGCAAAAATGCTAAAACAAGGTATAATAAAACCTTCCTTTCTCCATGGTCTGCTCCATTATGGGTAGTTGCTTGATCAATGTTGTGTCCCTGTTCAATAAGATCACCTTCAACGAATCAGTATGGCAGACGAGGCACACACGTTTACTGAATGAACACCGCCACCCCACAGTTAACGCCAACAATGAGCCAATCAATAGATGTTGCAAAATATTCAATACCTTATCAAAACACTATTCCCCAACCATCTCCCGACCTAGGTTTAAAAATGCTCTGACTAAGATGCTCACGTCATGAATGCTCTATCCAATTCCCTACCAAAGATGGTTATATTTTTTAAATTCTTCCATTATTATGTATTGTACAAATTTAGATAAATTGTTACATATTAATTGTAAGTGTTTTTTTTTGTTCGCCTTGTTTGATTGAAATAAATAATAATAATAATAATAATATATATATATATATATATATATATATATATATATATATATATATATATATATATATATATATATATATATATAACAGTAACATGATTAAGAGAGATAATCTCTCGAGTGGCCAATCCGATTGAGCTGAAATTTTCGAAGGATATAGATGGATATAGTAGGTAGGTCCATAGAATTTAGTCATCTTTAACTTTTTGGCGGTGGCGGGCATTTGAATGAATTTTCAGGTGCTCCGATATTTCTAAGCATTGTAAATTTTTGTTAAAATGTTGAAAATGAAAACTTATTGTGTTTTAAGCTTGCTTTAGGGGGCCTGGTAGCTCTGCTCGCTAAGGCGTCAGGCCGAAAAGCGGCGTGCTACGGGGCCTGCGTGTTCGAGTCCCGCCAGTGCCATGGCTGCAAGTATGAATTCGTGTGGTTATCCATGAGGGTGGCAAATGGGCCCAAACTGGTGACCTAATGCTGGCCGCGTTTCCAGCAGCGCTCTTCACTAACCCAACCTAACCTAAACTTGTTTAAGACAGAGTTTTTGAGTTTTTTGAGTTTTTGAGCTGTGTAAGTTGCTGAGTGCCTAAAAGTAGGCAAGGTTTGTTTTCAAATTTTGATTTGTTCTTCTGACAAAAACATTGGATCATCGTGAAATTTGCAGAACGTATTTATGTTGACTAGAATTTAACATAAATGGATTTTCAAGATAGTGCGAGTAAGCCTGCAGGTATGGCAGGCTCCTGAAAAAAAATCCTTCAGATCATCGACCATTCTGAAAAATTTTTGTTTTTTGACAAAAACTTCAAATCATTGATAAATTTTAGCCTTTGTCCATCACGTCAAATTGAAGTTTTTAAAATTCCGATTTGCACAAGAGCGGCAACCCATCACCAAATGACCTCTGTTTTCAGCACTCGAAACTTCTGTTCACGAGAACTGACGACCGGATAATTTGATCATAGCTAAATTTATAGAGCATTTTGGTACTAACGAGGACCAGGTCTGATAGAAGTTATTTTTAAATGCGGGCAACCTTGTGGCAGTGGTACCATCTTGAAAAATCACTGAGAAAAAAAAATGTCTTTTGACCTAGCTATCACATTTCAGCGAAATTCACACAATATTTGGACCTTACTCTCGACAATATTTCGTGAGAATTTGATTGAAAAATTAGAATAAAATTACCAGCTATGGTGATTTTTGTCTCTTCAACCTTGCAAATTTGCTCAACAAAATAAAGCGTTTTACAAATTTTTCAAAATTCATATTTCCATTTATATATATATATATATATATATATATATATATATATATATATATATATATATATATATATATATATATCTATATATATATATATATATATATGTATATATATATATATATATATGTACACACATATATATATATATATATATATATATATATATATATCTATATATCTATATATATATATATATATATATATATATATATATATATATATATATATATATATATATATATATATATATATATATAAATATATATACATATATATATATATATATATATATATATATATATTTATGTATATATATATATATATATATATATATATAGATATATATATATATATATATGTATATATATATATATACACATATACACATATATATGTATATATATATATATATATATATATATATATTGTTAATTATTAGATTTAAAGAATTTTCGACTAATTGCAACAAGCTCATTTACCTGTTACTTTTAGTGAAACTCAATTGCAACAAGCTCGTATACTTGTTACGTGAATTGATACAATCTTTAAATCAAACGCTTGATTCAATCGCTTAAAACTGAATGAATTTATTTGTTATCATTTCTTCTTTATATCTTAATAAAATACTTAACGTAGACATAAATTCCAATTGATAGCTTCATATTGCAATTGAATTAAAATCAATGGTTTTGTGCTTACACATGCAATATGAAACTTCACATGTCGATTGCGTTTTAGTACAAAATAAGTAAAAATACTGTAAAAGGAAATATTGCTGACCACATAGTTCATTGTCTCGAAGAATTTGTAAAAACGGTAATTTGAATGCAAATGCAAGCAAAAAGTAATGAATCGACAAAATTGAATAGAAAGAAATTTGATGCAAATGAACTTGAATTGAGTAAATTGTTATCAAGGTGATTAGACTTTATTAATTGTTGAGTAAGCTTAATATATTGTGGTAGCTGTAGCAAAATTAAGGTATGTAGCAAAATTAAGGTATGTAGCAAAATTAAAGTGATTTATCATACAAAATCTAATTCGATATAATTGATTAATATGCTAACTATAATTTAACATCCTCCCCGCGTTGAACACTAGTTCAAGATTCATTGAGAGTGTCAGGTTCTATTCTGAATGAAGATGCTGGTTGCGCAGATGGCTTGTGTCGCGAAGGATCTCGCTTCGCGAATTTGCAGTATATCAAAATGATCGTTGACAGAGTTAGTCCGAGAGCAAGGTAGCCAACTGAATAGTGGTGTATATGGTGCTGGTTAAGACCAATGCTGTCGTCAACAACCTCCTGATCTTTAAGTTTTTTATGCATGTTGTCCAGTTCGTTAATAGGGATATTTGGCATCTGAGGCACTGTCGCCGTTTCGATTGGAGGGTCCGTTGATGGTGCAGTGAAATTTATGGAGGCCGTATACGATCGTTGGATTATGCTTGAATACGTCGTGTGGTACTGAATGGTTAAGCGAGGCTGTTTTATAATACAGCCGCTTCCTAAGGTGATGATCCCTGAGCCATGTAGCATTAATTGTGTGGGCTCGCCGTTGCATACTCCGTTGATTGTCGTTCGCGTGGAAAGGGAGAAGAGCCACTTGTTAGACGCGAAGAGCTGAATCCAATGGGCCTTTGTGGGGGTTAGCTGTAGCTTGCAGCTGTCATTGTCTGTCTCCCGATTGAAAAGACTTATTTCGCATTGGTTGGGCCCAAATCCAGCTTTGTAGATTGGATGCTGCTGGTTACAGAATAAATGATTGTTACTTGCATGTTTGCATGCTAGTTGTTCAAAATTTTCAAGCGGGTAGTACTGATCCTTGTGAAGGCTGACAATTATGTAGGGTGTTGCTAGCTTGATAATCCACATTTCTTCGTTTATGAGCGCTGGAATTGGAATTGGTCGGTATAACTCGAACTCATCGTTAGATTCTAATGGAATCTTCAGCTGAACAATGGTATATTTTGATCCGGGCTTTGCCTTTATTGTCATTAACTTATAGAATTGCGCGATGTCGTCATCTGGCAAAGCAAGTGTCAGTGCCTTCGGCAATTGACTTCTTATAGTTCGTAATTCTTGAAGCAGCTGCTGGGGAGATAATATTCTTAAGTTAACCTTCCCGTGGTGGGCATCCATCACCGTGTCTAATAACGCATTGTGTGTCTGTTGCAAATCGTTAGCAGCGATGAACAGTTGAAATGCGTGGGACATGTAGATGGCAAACAACTTCTGCTGGTGAACTTCTTGGTCTATGTGATTCAATTTTTCCATCTGCGTGTTGGCAAGGGCTGTAAGCTGATGGAAATGCTCATTGATGCGATTGTAGTTGCTTCGCATAATGTTTACGGTTGAGTCAAGTATTGACGTTTGGTTCTTCAACAGATGAAAAAGGCGTTGTTGGTTGGTGGTGGTGTCATCAATGATCTTCTCCATTTTGTCAGCGTAGTCTGAATCCAAGACTCCAAACAGGCTGTTTGCAACATTGCCCACTATGTTGAGAGCACCCCTTTTAACTCTAGGAGAGATTGGTTTGTGAAGCATCAGTGCATCATCTTCTGCGAGTTTTTTTAGCTGTTGTTGGATTCTTCGCACTGTCTCGGTACACGGTCCTGGTTCGACTAGTTTCCCGCAAAGATCTGATAAAATATTCGTTGCATTGGTCAAAGTAGTGTATTCCTTCCAGTAGCTTGTCATGTTATAGTAAACCACTATTTCCCATTCGCTAGAGATTATGCTAGCGCGTCCGAGATTTTCAAAGTAAACGGTCGGTCGAGTCTCATTGAAAGTTTCTATTTCGATGTTTGAACCCCTGACATTGGGAACAATCAAGCAGGCTAGCAGAATGGTAGTGACAACTGACCCTAATTTTAGTCGTTTTTTCCTTGGTGGTGCGTCCTCATTGCTATGGTTTAGGTTTTTACTAGTTTCCTCAAGTGGCTCTGCTTCGTGCTTAATGGGACTTTTGGTATCATGCATTTCAATGGGTAAAAGTGCAATTTTGTGAATAGGCCGCTTTATTGTTTGAGTTGCAGTTTTGATGTCAACAACTCGTACTCGGTTATCTGGACCTTTATGAACTCCTATGATCCTGCCCAAAGGCCAACGAAGTGGAGGAGTATTGTCTTCATGTACCATGACCACCGTACCTGGTTCGATATTTGACTGGCCATCTTTCCATTTTTGCCGCTTTTGAAGGAGATGTAAATACTCCTTCGACCATTTTTGCCAGAATGCATTTCTAATTTGGCGTACTGCTTCCCATCTTTTGTCAAGCTTTGCAGTAAAAGGAGCAGCTGTGGGATCGACGTTGTTGACCAATGGTTCACCGATTAGAAAATGTCCTGGCGTTAAAGGCGTGAGGTCGTTTGGATCTTCAGACATTGGCGTAAGAGGACGAGAATTGAGAATTGCCTCAATCTGTACCACCAAGGTTTCCAGCTCCTCATAGGTCAATGAAGCTGATCTGAGCTGTTCACGCATAAGTCTTTTAGTCGATTTAACAGCTGCCTCCCATAGGCCTCCAAAGTGTGGAGCTCTAGGAGGGATAAAATGGAAAGTGATTCCTTTCTTGGCACAAGTGTTTGTGATTTGTTCTTTGGCGTTGGCACTATAAATGGACTCGTAAACCTCATGCAGATGGTTGTTGGCTCCAACAAAATTTGTTGCATTATCTGAATAAATATCTTTTACGTGACCTCTACGGCTTATAAATCTGCTCAATGCGCCAAGAAATGCATTAGTAGTAAGATCCGTAACTACTTCAAGATGCACGGCTTTTGTGGCAAAACAGCAGAATATTGCGATGTATGATTTCACAGGTTGTTTGCCTCTAACTCGGAAATGCGTCCAAAAAGGTCCACAGAAATCGACACCTGATGTTATAAAAGGCCTTGCAGGTTGAATTCGTGCAGGAGGAAGATTGCCCAATATCTGATGCTGCAGCTTTGGAGTGGATTTTGCACATCGAACGCAATGGTGAACTATTGAACGGGCTAAAATTTTTCCTTTGATTGGCCAAAATTTTTGTCTCGTAATTGATAGTAATGTTTGCGGAGGAGCATGGCAATTTTTTACGTGTAGATCTACCATAATCATTTTGGTAATTGGATGCATGTATGGCAGCAGCATTGGGTGTTTGGCGTCAAACGATATTTGGGCTTCTTGAAGTCTGCCTCCTACTCGGATTATGCCGTGTTCGTCGATGAACGGAGTCAAACCGTGTAATGCGCTGTCTTTTGTCGGTTCTGCGGATCGCTGCAAATGTCGTATGTCATTGGCAAACTCTTCTTGTTGCATTGATTTAACTAGCATATATAGAGCTATCTCAAGTTCTTCTGGAGTTAAGTGCTCCTGGTGGTTAGTTACTCTTCGTGATCTTTTCGAAAAACGAATTACGTATGCCAAAATGCGTTGCAGTTTCGCAAATGAATTTCCATGCTCAATCCCTTTAATTGTACTCGCCAGCTCAGGTGTTAAAGCTATTGGAAGTGCTTTTATTGTATGAGGAGAGTATGCTGGTGGCCAAGATGATTCAGCTCCATGTAAAAATACTGGACCATAAAACCAGATGGAAAAATTTTTGAATTTTGAAGGGGTTGTACCTCTGGATAGGACATCAGCTGGGTTTTCTTGTGATTCGACATGCCTCCAATTTTTCGCAACTGTCAATCTCTGAATAGCAGCTACTCTATTAGCTACGAAAGTTTGCTGAGATGATGATGGTTGATTCAACCAGGCCAGCACAATCGTAGAATCAGTCCAGTAAAATTCCTCGACACTACCTAGATCGAGATCTGCTTTAACCCGATTGCATAAATCAGCCGCCAGTTTTGCCGCGCAAAGCTCTAAACGCGGTATGGTCTCTTTCTTCGTAGGAGCTACTTTTGACTTGGCGCAAAGTAGCCGTACGAGTAGCAGGTTGTCTTTGGTAAAAAATCGTACATAAACTGCTGCACCAAAGGCCTTTTCTGATGCGTCAGCAAAGGTGTGCAGTTGAATGTTTTTAGGGAGATGATGATCAAAAACATGTCGTGGAAATGCAAACTCTTTTAGGTGGTCCAGACTGCTCCTGAATTCTCTCCATTGAAGTTCTATTTGTGATGGAAGTTGGTCATCCCAATCAGATTTGAGCGTCCACATTTGTTGAAGTAGCAACTTGGCAGTAACTACAACAGGTGAAAGAATTCCTAAAGGATCGAATATGTGCGCTATATCTGAATATGCGGTTCTTTTTGTGATTCTGTCTCTGACGGGTACATGTGGTTTCACTTTAAAGACATCTTGCTTCGGGCACCAGGTTAATCCAAGCGTTTTAATACGCTCATCTGAGTCGTCGTTGAAGTTTAGCACGACTTCCATGTCTTGAGGTTGGAATCGTTCAAGCAGACGAGGATGATTTGCACACCATTTGCGCAGCCGGAAACCACCTTCTTTCAACAATGCAATTAATTCTGTCTGCATTTGAAAGGCTTCTGTTATGCTATCTGAACCCGTCATAACATCGTCCACGTAGAAACCTCGTTTAACGACCTTGGATCCGAGAGGGTATTGCTTTGATCGTTGTTCTCCAAGTGTTTGTAAGCTTTTGATGGCTAAGTAAGGAGCTGAAGTAGTGCCGTAAGTAATAGTAGTAAGTTGATAGCACTTGAGTTCTTCCTCAGCGTCATTCCTCCAAAATATCAGCTGATATCTTTGATCGTCATCGTGTAATAATACCTGGCGGTACATTTTTTCTATATCTCCCGTAAACACGAAGCGAGGCATTCTGAATCGGAGCAGTATAGAGAACAGCTCGTCTTGAATAACGGGTCCTTTCGCAAGAACATCATTAAGTGATATGTTTGTTGTTGTTTTTGCTGAAGCGTCGAAAACAACCCTCAGTTTAGTAGTTGTACTATCTGGTTTACACACGAAATGGTGCGGTAGAAAATAGTATGGTGGGCTCAGTTCAGCCATTTTCACTGGCTTCATATGGTTAAGCTGTAGATATTCGTTCATAAATACTACATATTGCTTCTTGACGTCCTTGTTTGCGGCTAATCTTCTTTCTAATGCAAAAAACCTTCTTAATGCCGTATCTTTTGATTCACCCAAGCAATCGGTTTCTTCTTTAAAAGGCAGTCTTACAACGAAACGTCCTTGATCATCACGAGATGTTTCCTGTTTGAACTGTCTCTCGCACCTTTCCTCACTTTCTGTGAAGTGATGTTTCATGTTAGTTTCCTCAAGGCGCCAAAATCGTTCTATTTGCTTCGATAGATTGGTATCTGTGTCACAAGCAGTGCAAATATTGCAGTCATTTGCTTTAATATCTGAATCGACCACTTTTCCAGTAACAATCCAGCCCAGCAGAGAATTTTGAAGAATCGGTAGCTCAGGGCTCATTGTATGTTTTTCTGGTAGCATGAGCTGATGATAAAACTCCGCTCCAATAAGCAAATCTATGCGGCCAGGCTGGTTAAAGTTTGCATCGGCTAGTTGAAATTTCGTTGGAATAGGCCAAGACTGAGTATTAATGTGATCAGCAGGCTGTATCCCCGTTATCTTTTTCAGGACAAATGCCTCCATGTGCACAGCAAAGTTGGTACTGGTTGATGTTACGTGAACATTTATCCTACCAGAAACTCGTTGAACTGTATTGCCGACGCCTTCTATCACTACAGAATTTTGCGTTTGTTCGATTCCGAGTTTTCGGGCCAACTTTTCCGTGACTATGTTGATCTGAGATCCTGAATCTAATAAAGCTTTGCACGTTATAAACTTGTTTTCTCCGATAGAAATTCTGACTGCCGCTGTACCAAGTAGCACGTATCCAGATTTGGCTCTTTCAATGTTGGTAGTCAGCGTAGCAGTATTCGTACTTGATGGAGGTTCTGATAACGTAGTGGTCATTGGTTGTTTCTTATTCGATAATTCTGGAAGGTGAACCAACGTGTTATGTTTCTTGTTGCATTTTAAACAGCCACGAGAAGTACATTGATTTGCGAAGTGCCCGGTTTTTAAACAATTCAGACATCGCGATGTCTTGATGAGGTATTGTACTCGTTTATCGGGCTTCAAAGAAAGAAATTCTTTGCAATGGAATAGTCGATGGTGCTGCTGTGGTGTGCACAAGCAATCTTGTTGGGTACTTGCTGTTAAAACGCTCTTTGATTTTTGATGGCCAGGAGGTCTTTGACGCTTCGATATTTCATCTCTCTGCACTGTTTCCAGTGTATGGAATCGACCTTCAAGAAATTGCAGAAAGTCCTCAAGGTCTCCGAACTCTTTCGGGTTTTCTAAACTCTGCTCATAGAGAGTGTGCGTATTTTTGTCCAATTTTTTAAGCAACAGATGCAACAAGATTGGATTCCATGTGTCCACGGAAATCTGACGATTTTTGAGTGCTAGATAACACTCCTTGGTGACGTCGTGAAGCGACTTAACGTCATTTGCACAATCTGAATTGATTGGGGGCTGATTAAGAAGCTTGTTTAATGTAGCTGTTACTATCAGCCTAGTGTTGTTGTATCGACTAACTATGATGTTCCATGCTGTTTCATAGTTGTCAGATGTGACTGACAAGTGTCTGATCAAAGCCCTTGCTTCACCAC